>JALDNG010000341.1:0-218632 GCA_024349245.1 Neodontobutis hainanensis | reverse complement strand
CTAGTTATTGCAATAGGTTCCAGTGTTTTTCTTTTCTTTTCTTTCAATGTACTTTGTAGTTATGTGGTGTTTATGTAAAGAAAATAAAAAAAAAATAAATAAGAGGCACCAACAAACTCCTTTTTAAGTCATGTAATAAAATAAACCTGCAACTAAAATGTCCTCTAAAAATGGTAATAATATAACGAGGATAACTTCAGTGATACATCCAGACAGATGTGACTCTCGACTGTAGTATTGTTGATGGATGTTTGTACATTACTGAGTTGCTATGTATTCTTCCGTTGTTGTCTGTGGCATTAGTTTATTGTAAAATGTTTGTTATACATTTGTTTTACACTTTACCATTTTTTACTTTCTTTATTGTAACTACGCATTGACTACAATAAATAAAATGTGTCAAATTATTTTTTTAACTATTATTATTATTATTTACAATGTGTCTATAAGGTTTAAGAATATAAAATACCACAAAACATGTTGGGAATTCAGTGATGTGCTCAGAGGGGATTTAACCTCTTTAAATCAAATTACAGCTAAATGTCCTAAAAGGATTTCAAATATTGTGTCTCCCTCTGCTGGAGAAACTAAACAAAAGCTGTGTACAGTACAAAATAAATAGAAAGGAAATACCATTTCATTACTAATACAGATCCATGTGCACATGTAACATTAAATACACACTAATAGACTAGAGACAGTTTGTTTGCTTGGTTAAACTCAAAAAATTGAAGTCTACGTTATTAATATGATATTGATAAATTATTTTAGATTGCAGTAAAATAAAGTGAATGTAATGTCAAATGTATTCAGTGACTGAGCAGCAATGATGTTAGTCATTCAGTGGCACACCTTGACAGATGAGCGAGTTTACACATAAACCTTTAAATAAGTTTGCATATACTGTAATAACTAAGAGGTTGAGAAAAATGAAGTGTTATTTTGGGAATGGGATCAGGTGAGACTGTTTCATCTTTTGATCCATGTCGACCTCACACTTTCTGTTGCTGCTCCCAATATGTTCCTCTTGTAGCTTCACTCTGTCCCCTGCACCTATAGTCCGTCAAATGATGATGGTCACGGCTTGTGCTTAAAATAAGCCTCCACTACAAAATGAGAAAGACATAAGCTTCTGCAACTTTAACAAAAGTCCTTATTGTGACTTATTTGATGTACCTGCATATTCATGAGGGAGCATTGGCCTGTTGATAACAGTCTGGAATGCATCAATCCAATCTTTCTGGTCTTCTTTAGTCTCACATGCAAGAAGGAACTTCCTGTCCGGAGTTCCTATGGTGATCCCAAACAGCCAGTGGTTGCCTTGGACGGATGATGGGAGACCAGAAAGCACTGAGTAGCTGTTTTCCTTGCTACCAATAAAGACTTCTCCTCTTGCATAGGCATCCTACATTTAGAAAAATGTTACAATGTAAGCAACAGCAACATCTAACGATCAAAGTGTGTAACTGCAGCAGTATTTTCTGAATGTTTAGCTTCATTACTAGTGGATCTTTGAAGTACATGAGCCTCCTGTCATCCATTGTAAACCATCTTTTCTTGAAGCCCTCTGTGTGCTTTGTGGGAGAAAACAGAGGGATAGAGATCAGTAGATAAGTAGTAAGTTGTAAACTGAACTTTTTACACTTTTAAGATTAGGTTAAATAAATAACAGAATAATGCATCACCTTTGGACCAGTTTTCTCCATGTAACCCTCCTTTATGTAGTTCCTGGTTAGTTTTGGCAAGAGCTGGACAAAGAGGAAACAAAACCAGTAATTTTCAAGTCTGTGTTTGTCAGGACTGAATTAAATACAGACAAGATTAACTATTGCATGTACTCACCTCTGAAATAGAAGCTCCAGGGAAAGCGACCTGTAGGAAGTGAAACCTTGCGGCTCTGATGGCATTGAACCAGTCAACCATTTCCTTAACAGAGGATAGTTCAAGTTATACTTTTTCTCATAGTGCAGTTTAATCACAGAATGGGGTTTATGACATTACATTTACGTAAAAGCTGTAAAATAAAGATGTTTATCTCCTGAATAGCTAAGATATACACATTGAGGAGAGTTGTTGTAATTCCAAACCTCTGCACTAGAGGGCCATGTGTGACTCTTACTGTCTTGAACAAACCCTACCTTACCTTGCTATCCTCATGGTAGACAAAGATATTTCTGGTGCTGTTTTCCTTTAAATAAGTAATCTGCAAGCCATGGGCAGTGCCAATTTTAGATGGCTGGAAACTGGCATTTATGGTGTTGATCTTCATTATCGCTTTGGGCTCTCTGGCCTGCAGGAAGAAAGAGCATCAGTTCGGGCATCAGAAAATTTGCTTTAAATTGTAAACAATAAAACAGATAAGATACCCACATCGTGTTTGTTGAAATACTTCAACACACCCTCCCGTTCGGACAAAATAAACTTTCGCCTGAGGTACTGCCCATTGTCTCTGCCTCTTTTCCATAGAAACCCTTCTCTGTAGCCTGTAGAAGAGCCACAATAAGTCCCAATTTATTGAAATACTGACTTTTTACACACATACTGTAAAGTAAACACAAAAATGAGAAATATCAAAATAAACATTCAAATATTTTTTTTTAGAATTTAAAACTAGTCTTGTAAAGATATGTTTGCAAAGACACACCTAACAAAGATTTTAATAGAGCCATTCATTCAACATTAAATACAGACATGTCAACTTTTCACAGAAAGAAGGCGTGACAGATCAGTTTACGTATAAAACAGAGCTGCATTAGGAGCCCCCTGCTATTAGCCAACCAAAAATAATTTATCAGCTTCCTCTTCACCCTTCTCAGATTATGACCAAATACAGCCATCTTCCTGCAGCTTTTTTTAAGTCTGACTGATGGCCGACCTTCACTGGCAATTCTGTGTGAAAGTGAGCAAGTGAGCCGAGTGGGCAAATGCATTGTCATGTTAACAAACCCCACCCAGCCAGCCAGCTATTATTATTAGCAAATGCTGAATTTTAGACATTCTCTATTAATCCTCCTGTTTGTTATTGTTTACCATCTATCAACAACCTAGCTTTCTAAAATGTGTCTAAAACTTGGAAACTTCTGGCATTATTCAAGAAACACTTGCTAGAGAAAGGTATGTTGCAAGTTTCCTTCTTATTTCTGCCCCAAAGATTAAGCAACATAGGAGTATATCAATGATTTCATCAGATATTTATGTGGTACAATGCTTTCTTCGACTACTGAGGGAAGAGAAGTGGGAGGGGTGAATCATCTGCAACACACAACACAGAAAAGTTATTCACTAAAAGAACAGGAAGTTGAAGCTTTCCATGACTAAAGAGTCAAAGCGGATTCTGCACCTCAGTGTGAGTGTACATTAATGTCCTGTCTAGAAACTGACTGGTTAATTCTGTTATAAACATTAGAATTAGCATTATATGCAACACCATTAAACAAAAGAGTCTATTCTTCGGTTGAGACAGACACGAACACATGCTTGCTGGTAAACCCCAGCACTGCACAACACAATTTATTCTATTGACCAAGACACAGGCCCAGGAAGTGAACAGGGATATTAGTTACAGTTGTGCTCATATGTTTACAGACCCTTTCAGAATTTGTGTTTTTGGGACATTTTTCAGAGAATATGTCACTCATAGTTTGTGGTTGGGTGAAGCCATTTATTGTCAAACCACTGTGTTTACTCTTTTTAAATCATAAGGACAACAGAAAGTACCTAAATTACCCTGATCAAAAGTTGATCACATGCACACAAGTGACACAAACAGGTTTGAATGGTTACTAAAGGTAACCACCCTCACCTGTGATCTTTTTGTTTGTAATCAGTGTGTGTGGATAAAAGGTCAGTGAGTTTCAGTCAGTGGGCTCCTGACAGACACTTTGCAGCACTGACGTTTCTGTTTTTCTGAGTCATAGGAAAAGCAAAAAAAATGTCAAAGGATCTGTGGGAAAAGGTACTTGAACTGTATAAAACAGGAAAGGGATATAAAAAAGATATCCAAGGAATTGAGAATACCAATCAGCAGTTTTCAAAATGAGGTATTCTGTTGAAACCAAACCAAACTAAGGTGAGGTAGACCAACAAAAAAAATCTGCCAAGAAAATAGTTTGAGATGCATCGAAAAATCCACAAATAACTTCAGCTGAAGCTGAACTTCAGCTCTCTGAAAAAAGGGGTGTGCCTGTTTCAAGATGCACAATATATATATTGTATATTGGCATTGTTCATTGATGGACAATGAACAATGCCAATTACCTAGATTCTCTGCTTCGAGGGCTACAATGTGACAGACAATCAACTGGTTTCATGAGCTAGATTGTTTGTGTCTTTTTAAATCAACATTCCTACATCACCTGCAGTGTATGGCTCTTGCATTTCCACACAAATGAACTCCTTCCGCTCATACTTGGCTCGGATCCATTGTTCCCGAAGAAGCCTAAAACACATTTGGAGTTAAGATACTTTTAGACCTGCCTTTGATTTTACTTCTCATTCATAAACATACAGCTACTCTCAGTTCTTGAAATGAGTTATAGCTGTACTCCTCAAATCACCTGACCACAATTAAATTTACATATACATTAGTAAGCGTTTAAGAATTAAGAGTTTAAACTACATCACCACATGCTGCTATGTATTTTACTCTACACAGTGAGAGTTATGTTTCTCTTTTGTTACATAGTTTTATTTACTAACATGTAAATAGACCTATCCATGCAGATAATTTCTTAGCCCATCTTCCATTAAAGTGTTGCTTGCTGGAGTATGTTATTCTTTAATAACTTTCTTTCTTTTTTTATTTCAGCATAAGACAAAGACTGATTTGGTAAGGTGAAACAAACAATGATCATATTTAATGTAATGCATTGTTGATTTCAGCACATTAGAGGCACTAAAAACATTCTGCATTGTAGTTCTTGCTGTTTAACTAAACCTCAAACGGTTTGAGGTTTGTACACTCCCACAACTTTAGTGCTACTAACAGGCTACAACATCAACCTGCAACATTTCCGTTTCAACTGCAGTTTATTGATTAGTACACCACTGACCCAAAGTAAACTGAAAGTTGTCACTTACGTGCAGTCTTTGTACGAAGGTTGGTAGTAGAAGGCAGGAACTATCTGTTCATATTTAGCCTTGGCAGCATTGTTACCTGCTGAGTCCATAAACTGCAAGGATGTGAAAGGAGCATCTTGTCTTTATAAATCATGTAGATAGTTAGGCAAGCAGACATATAAAAGCTAGTAAGTGTTTGTGGAGTGTTTTCATGGTCAGTTTCCACTGGAAGACCAACCTGTGTCCTCCGTTGCATTTACATATACTAAAGAGTGAATGAATGTACATGTATGGCATTAGCAACTAGAGGTCACAGGAGTGTGTGCAAAGTGTTTGAAAACACACAGTGGGTTATCATTGTAATAAATTACAATGAGTATTCTTTTTTGTAATTCAAACATGCACTCTATCGATTGCACATCAGTAGTTCCCACCTCCACTTCTGAAGAACTCCAGGGGTCAAGCAGCACGGACTTGACTTTGCTGATCTGAGCAATGTTTCTGTGTAGTCCAGAGCAACTCTGACACACAAACACACCCAGCGTGTATGAAGCCCACTCAGGATCTGCAGCATAAAAGTGAAAGAAAGTTTCTTTTACTTATAGATTTATTCTTCTTTACATTTTACAGCACACAGAGAATGAAAATGTATTGAATAATAATAATATTGGATGCCTTAAATTCTCACAAACAAATAGGAAGTGAGGTACTCTTGAGTACTTTCAAAATGATTTTGGTTTGTGCGGTAATACTGAAACACACAATGGACCAGTTACAAGTAGTTATAGCCTTTTAAGCCCTTCAGCCAATGCTAAAAATGAATAAGTGCGCCACTCTAAAATACACTGCATAAAATACCACAAAATGACATGCAACTTCCTGCTCTGTAATCACAAAGACGCACACATACAAGGATGTGCATCTGTACAGAGGAGACAAGGAACTATTGCATTGTTTGCCCCTCCCATTTTCTCTGCAACGTTAGCCATTGAGTTTAGAGTTAAAGTAAGGACTAAAAATAGCCAATGTGTATCCGTCAAAGTTTTAAACCAATATAAAAATGGAAAGAACTGAATTGTGGTGTTGAGTTTACATTAAATCAGAAGAATCAATAATAAAAGCCTTTTCAAAACAGAAATAAAAAAGATTAAGCATCTAAAAACATAAATAAATCAATAATTTAGGTCTTTAAATCTGAAGACATCATCAACATGTTTTAGTTCTTTATTATTTAATAGTTTGTGGCAATATTTGATTTTTTTTTTTACTGTAAGATATGAACACCTTTCAAGCTCATATTTTAGGTTGTCTCAAAATGCAAATAGATAGGCTACAGGTGCACTTATTATAGCGTAGATACAGCCTGAAAGGTTAGGCGACATAGTGTTGCTTTGAGCAGAAATATTGTCACTTAAAAGATAAGAAAAGATAAGAAAAGATAGACCTGTTACCTGCAGCTTCACAGTCTGCACAGTTACTGTTCCCAGGTTTAGTCAGAAGCTGTTTGATGCGCTGTCTGTTCTGGTCTTGTTTCGCAGCCATAGCGCAGTGACTCGAGGGATGCCCTACTCAGCGGCTGAAATCTTTATGCGCTCAAAGTAAGAGTCCTACTCGATGTGGTCCACGGGACTAATCCGAATGAAAAGCGTATAACTACCGCTGAAAAGCTTACTACAGGAGACAGTCTAGTGAAGATACCGTGAAAGCCATTGAAAAAGTTTTTCAGTTTTTTTCCAGAGGGGCATTAGGCCACACGTTCAGATCCGAAGTGAGACATCTAGCGGTCGGTGTGCTTGTATCTGATGTCTTTATTTAACCAGCTTCCATACTGTATATTCACAGCACAGGATTTTAACCTAGAAATTTGCAGAAACGTTACTAAGACTAGTCTTTGGGTCTCACCTTATTGGGAAGAGCATTTGTCTTTGAATCACAATCCCCCAGAATAATATTGGCTGCACTGTCTTCAGAAAGAAATAAAAACACACTAGTTTTACTCCTGGCATTTAATAATATTCTGTGTGCTTATTCAAGAATGTTTTTTGTTTTCAAATCAAAACCCTGAAAAAGAAATACAGAAATAGAAGCAAGCCAGCCCTTTACCTTTCTTAGTTTTATTACCACAAAGAAAGGAAGCTATCAAATATTAAAATGATCAAACAACTGAGGCGGTAGAAGGAATCAGCATTTTTGATCAAAAAACTATTATTGTAACCACTTTATTTGTAAAATATTATCAACCAAAAATCTTGGTGCACAAAACTGACACAATATACATTACATTGATGTAGCTTTTGAAGCACCAAAATCTAAAATGACAAATTCAACATATAAAAAAAAAGAAAATTAAAATATCCACTGTGTTTACATTGGCTACAAAGCAGAGGACTTTATTAAACATCCAGAAAGACTGGGAAGGCAGAAAACCCCAGTTGAGATGGACTCAAGCCAAGTCTATCTGGAAGAATTGGAGCTAGAACGAGAGCGGTGACGTCTGCGACCTGGAGACCTGGAGCGAGAGCGGCGGCGGACAGGAGATCGCCTCCTTGGTGAGCGGGATCTTTAACAATAGAGTACAGAGGTAAGGAGGGGAAAAAGATGAGCAGACAAAGTGGTGTGACCCAAAATCTGTAACACCAACCGTCTTCTCATGCGCGGTGGGCTGCGACGCCACATAGGTGGTGGTGGGGGCATTCTTCTTGGGGGTGGAGAAGGTCTCCGAGGGGGAGGCCGGATTCGTTGAGGCAACACTGCTGCTGCAGTGATTTCTTGTCCATCAATTTGACCTGTAATTAGTGCCATAAGTAACACGTATATCTACACGGCTTGGGAGGAATAAAAAAAAAAAAACACGTACTAAAATGAAGAGTTACCTCCATCCATGTGTCTAAGTGCCTTCTGGGCCTCATCTGGGGTTTCAAACTCTACATAAGCAGATCCCCTGGACAGATGAGGATGGCCTCTGTCCATTGGCAAATCCACCATTTTGATTTTCCCATAAGTGGAAAAGATCTCAAGTATGTGTTCCTGTGCCAAAAAGACAGTCTTCAGAAAGATAAACTCTTATCCATTGTGTCAAGTGCAGGGTATACCCATGCAAGCATCAACATTACAGTACAAAAGTTACGTACACTGACCGAAATGCATTTCACATGTACTTTATCTTTACTGACCTTTGTGACATTCCTTGTCAGTCGGCCTATGTGAACCTTGGTTGGTTTAGGGGTAGGGCTCCGTTTTCGTCTTTCCTTCTCATCTGCTCTTTTCTGTGTTTTGGACCTGTCCAAATAATGCATTTATTAAACCATGATTGAAATTAGTCAAATGTACACCCTACTGTGTTAAAGGTTAACAGTAATATCCAATACTATGTGTAAGAATGAAAAAAAAGACTAACGTTGAACGAGACCGCCGACGGTTGTCATGGCGTCTTCGGCTTGGACTGGGGGACCCAGATGAACTCGAAGAGGAAGAGAAACGAGAGCTAGAAGAACCAGAGTGGCTGGACCCGGATGAACTGGATCCGCTTGAAGAGCCTGAGCTAGAACCAGAGCTGCTGCTTGAAGAGGAGCTGGATCTGGACCCCACAAAACAATAAAAAGTTTATTTAACACAAACATACACAAGAAATCCAAGTATTAGGCAGACGTAAAAACAAACCTGCTGCTGCTTCCACTAGAACCACTACGGCGTTTTCTCACTTTGTCCCGTCCTCGCTCTTTCTCGTCATTCTTGATACTAGTCTTTTCTTTACCCCTGTCTTTTGTCTTTTCCTCCTCCTTGCGCTTGGTCGGTGATGGTGCCCTAGATTTATCAAGAGACGTTTACATCCAATAAGAACTTGTAATAGATAGTATACAGACACATAGCAATTTGTTATTGACTGTTAAAAGTGTTTGTTTTACCGTTTAAAACGCAACGGAATTATCAAAAATAAATCGAAAAAGTATAACCAAATCTCACAAATTCGGAGTAATTGAATGGTATTCAAAAGCATGTTCTTATTTCTAAAAACCTAACTGTAAAATTAGATTACTTAAGGGTTAGCCTGTAGTCTACTACTCTAGGGCAGATAATCGCCTCCATTGAATGAATTCATTCGGTGATCAATCATAACAAGTCAGGAAGGAAGGGTTTTAAGCTTGGTAATGTTTATTTGCAACCTATTTGAGATAACTAAAGAGAAAGTATAACTATAGTTATAGCGTATAGCATTTTTACACTATAAACAGTTTTAAACTTACATTTCTTTCTTTCTTTCGTTGAACACTTGTGTGGCCAAAGCGGGCCGGAGAAATCGTCGCGTAGTGATGACGACGGACAGGAAGTTACGTAGGCACAAGAGCGCCACTTACAACCGCAACAATTTTTTAATATATATATATTATCGTAGATTAAAATGTGGTCGTAGAATAATTTGGAAATAGCAAATCTACGCAATACATGTTTTGAGATTATGCTTCAAATAGTTTAAACTAATAGGAAACACACCTTGATCCGCCAGAAGATTTTCGTGGTAAGATCCTTTTTATATTGATAGCTTACTAGCTGTTAGTGTTAGCAGTCTGGCCGTTCTTTTTTCATTTAACGGCAACCACATTAGTAATGCACTTGATAAAACGCACTCAACTTGTCAGTTTATACCAATTAATATCTAGTTAAAGACAAAAAAATGGGATTTATGTGTTAACATCTAATATTGAGATAATTAACCCCCTCTACTGGACCAAACACTCTTACTACATGCATATAAAAACTTTGTATAATGAACTATTTCTATGGTATTTAGGCATGCAGATCGACTAATAATAATGGCAAATGTTTTTACTGAACATTTATAAACTGCCTTTAATATGAGAATTTATTTTATACGGACGATAAGTGTTCCTTTGCTCTGTTTAAGGAAACAATGGGTCGTCTTGATGATGCTGCTAAGCACAAAGTTGTGGAGCTTCGAAAAGCTGGACTAAGTTTTCGTAAAATTAAAGCTGTGCTGGAGCTGGAGAACATCAAGGTGTCGGCACAGGCCATTTACCTGTTCTTGAGAGAGTTCCAGGAAGACCACCGGACGTGTCCGCCCTGTGGAGGTTGGATGCAGCACATCTTCAGCACTGGCACAAGCCCGAAGTGGGGGAGTTCAAGGGAGTTGGAGTAATGTTCATCTGCAAAACCTAATACGGGAGTCCTCTCACCATTCTGGTTATTTAGCAATGTCGGACTTGGCCAAACCGAAATCTGCAAACGTGAGTAACACAAAACCTTGCGGGTCCCTGGAGGCCTCTAGTAGCAGCAGCAGACAAGGGCAGGGAGATAAGGAAGAACATGACATCCAGATTGTTAGTGTCACCTCCCTTGCACAGACCAACCAAAGAGGACACCCGGCCTCTGTAACAAAAGGGGCAACTAGTGTAGCATCCACCACTGGAGCAATTACTGCAGCTTTAATGAGAAGAAGAGTCAGTTCTTCCCCAGCTACTACCTCCATGTTGGCTGCTCGTAAAAGGCTTTTGGATAAAGCCCTATCACACAGAATGAAGGTACATACACTTCTTTTTGGTGTCCCAATACAAATTGTTGATTAAGCATTTTTGCCTATTTGTGTATTTCAATAGTCTTTCCATCAGGTGGCATCACTGTTAAGGAGAGATCAAGCAAGTGTTCAAGGTCCTGATTTGAGAAATACAGTTCAACAACCAACAGAAACGTATGATTTATCAAATGGCAAGGTGAGAAACATGCACAATTTCAATGAAGAAAAATTTGTAAACAAAAATCCTTAAAATGAGCTTAAACCCACTTTCTCTGCTTGTACTTTTGAATTAATGGTATTTTTTTTAATAAGTTTTTGTTTGTTGTTTACAGACTGTTATGGGGAGTCAGCCAGAAGTTTTAGGAGGATCCTCAGCTAGGCGTTATTCCATGCAAAGACCTGGTCTGCCTATTCGCTCACTGCATCCTCCTCCTCGAGTTGGTATTCGTCTTCCAAATCAGCAACCAGTACCTTTGGCCACCTCATCTCCTGGGAGCTCAGCTCTTCGCCTGCCAACCCCCCATAGCTGCCAAGGAGCTAACCAGAGTGAGGGCAACTCTAGCCCCCAGCAAGCCATTCAAGACTCAAGAATGAGAGGTCTTCTGCAGGACCAGGTTCAGGCCCTAAGTTCTGAGGTGCACACCTTGGGCCTGGCAGTCAAGATGCTCGTTGAGCAGCAGTGTCATTTGGAACAGGAGCAAATGCAGCAGACAAACATTCAGAAGCAAATCCTCGACACTCTGCAGAGTATTTCCTCCAAACTCGGATGTTGTCTCAGTGTTCAACAGCAGAATAATAAAACTCCATCCCCATTGTCATTACCAGCTACTTCTGAATCTACCTCCTTTAACCAAGACTCGTTTAACTGTAGCCAAGGCGTGTATACTCAGTGTAGCCAGACACAGCCAAGCTTCAACTCTTTAGAGACTTTAGAAACAGTCGAGGCCTTTAAACTTCCTGAACTCAGTCCTCCAAACATGAATGGTTTTGCAACATGTAGCAGTGCAGACAGCCTTCCTCTCATCCACACCCCATCTCAAGCACAGTCGTATGCAGCACTATACCAGCAGCAAGCACAGATGCCAGGATTCACACCAACTTATGTGTCTGCTTACAACCAGTTAAATCCTCAGACATTTAGAGGCACAGAAAGTAAAGTATCAGATTTTTCAAACAGCTGTTCAGTAAGAACTCTTCAGGACTGCAGCATCTCGACTCAACCAGGGGTGTCCTTAAGTGACTCTGTGCAGGAACAGGTGAATGTTATCAAAGTGGAAGGCCCTTAGAGAAACCCAGGCCAAAGTCTGTTGTACAATTATTGGCAATGCACATTGTTAGAGCGTAGACTGTAGCATTAAAAAATATATATATATTTATTTCCAGAGTACATTTATGGTAGCAATCGAAAACCTAATTGTGTTAATACTGGGACTACAATACATACGTGACAGAATGAGGTATATTGAGGATATTGATTTTGTTTCACTCAACATGGTGTTACACATGGTTAAAGTTACTCTGCTATACTAACTAAATATAAAAAAGGTGTGATTGAAAGCATGTTTCTGGATCTTAATAGAAAAGCTGTTAACTTTTAAGATTATGGAGTAAGTTCATTTAAAACGTATTAGCATATATTTACTTAATTGTGTACTTTGCATTCACTTCCAGCATTAACTTGCCACTGATCTGATGTACAAGACAATAAAAGTTAACATTGAAATTTCTTGACTAATTGCACATAGTGGGGCCAGATCCAGCTCATCCTCTTGAACCCCAGGTGGAGGGGGGAAATGAAAGCGCTGAAGAAGGGAAGTAAGGAAGAGAAATAACTCCATTTTGACCAGACCCTCTCCAGGTCAAATAAGGTCTTGTATATTTGTTCTGGTCAATCATCCTCCCCTTTTCCTTTTTGTAGAGTTCTTTAATGTAGTTAAGTTTTATTTGAAGCCTTTTCTGTCATTTGAAACTCACATTTTGGAGATGTCTTGGCAATGGAAAGAGACTATTATTTGCGTGAGGACATTATAACATTACATAGCAAATGTACCTTTTGATCTACATAGACAGACTTCCTTGAACTCTTATATACTAGAGTTGTGGTTGCAACAGATACATTATTCAAATCAGATTACATTAATATGATTCCACATTAACAGGTCAGCTCTAACAGGTCTAATCAACCAGTGAACTAATAGCTATACAGCTTTTTTGAACAGTAATTTTACACATACATTTAGTTATCTTAGACTGTAGTGCTTGTGTCTCAGCGAAGGATGGCACACAGCTCATGAGGTGAAGGGTGAAGGGTAAGTCCTGCAGATGGAGTGAGCTGTAGGTCCTCCTCCTTAACTCCAGGTGGAGGGGTGAAGTGAAAGTGCTGGAGAAGTGAGGTGAAGAAAGGAACAACTCCATCTTGGCCAGGCTCTCTCCAAAACATGCTCTACGACCTGCAAAAAGTTACACATACTTTATGAGCAGTACACAAGGGATAGGTCTAAAATAGCCAACAACAAAACATTGTTTACCTGCAGAGAAGGGCAAAAAGCATCTCTCTTGGTGAATTTACCATCTTTGTCCAAGAAATGAGAAGGGTTGAAGGTGTGTGGCTTTCCCATTCACTCGTCATACAGGACAGAAGTTAGCAGAGGAATTACAACAGTATCCTACAGGCATAAAAATAATACATACACTTGTTAAAGGCATAATAAGTCATAACTAGTGAATGTTTGCTCACATCTGGCACAATACACCACCCTCCTTTAGCTCTCACCACATAAAAGCAATCTCACTTTATTATGGCTTTTTTAAATAACTCTCATGTTATTTTATTGTAGTATGTTTCCTTTGTGAGCTGTGACAGGTGGAAAGCTTCACATTTAAGATCTTCACCCATAAATTAAGTAGTAAAATTTTGTAATACAAGCAGAATTTGATGAACAAAAATACTAACCTCCACTTCACATTAGTTATTAACAGGACAAATAACTGACCTTTTCAATGAAAAAGCCCTGAAAGGTAACGTCTTGGCTGGTTTTGTGAGGAAGGGACATTGGGACAATGTTGGCGAGTCTCTGTGTTTCATGTATGACTGCATTAGTGTAGGGCAAGTTCTTCCGGTCCTCTGCACAAATTTGCCGATAACCCACCATAGTGCTGAGCTCCTCATGGACCTGATATAGAAACAAACAACAATTAAAAAAAATTAAAAACACATTCAACTTTACCTACTTGAAAGACAAACACAAAACATGGGTCTGTCCTTACTTTGAATGTGCGGATATTTAGCCATTAAGAGTAAGCCCCATCTGAGTGTAGCTGCTGTGGTGTCTGTACCAGCAACAAACAGGTTGGCCACTGAGTATGTCAGGTTCTTGTCATTGTAGTAAGTCTCCTTATGCAAGTCCTAATATAAATCATATAATGGGTGTAAGGAGGAATAAGTAAAAATGTAAATAGGTCAATTTAATAATAGAAATTTATGAAAATGTGCTGGTCATGCCTCCTCTTTCTTCTTTCGGATCAGAAAGCAGTCCACAAATCCACGACATATCTGAGGGTTCAATGTCTTTTTTAAACCAGACACTAAATTGTGAATATCTTTGACATTCGAATCAGCATTTCTTAAAGATTTGTTCCGGTTGTTTATCCAACAGCCCAGCCAGGGAAACATGTTGTAAAGCTGTAATGCAAAGAATGTTATAAATGATGTGTATAAATGGCAATGTGGGTGAATTTCAATGTTCTTTAGAAAGTCTAACAACATTACATGGATTGATGCAGAACCTGACATACGGATATTTTCATTAGCTCTTGCCACCATGTTTTTGAATATTGGGTCATCATATTCAAACCTGCTTCCATACACAATAGATGAGATGATGTTAGATGTGGCATAGTTTACTGGACATGTTGTTTCAAATGGTTTCCCTACAGGAAAAAGAACAGCATTAGAAAGAGGTTCTACAGTATATATATATATATGTATCTGTTTATAGTCTATTTGTGTAGAAACCCAATCTTAATACCTTTACGCTTTTCGAACTCTTGAATCAGATGGTGGCATTCCTCGATAATTTGCTCTTCAACTAGTCTTTTGCCCATCCCAAAATCTCTCAAAGTGGTTAGTGCAAATCTTCTCATCTCTTTCCATGATTCCCCATTTGCAAAAATAATCCCTATCAAATATCAAAGCAAATCTGAACTCATTTTGCTGTCAGCAATAGTGATGCATGAACATATATGAAAAGTAAAACAAGTCCTACCGTGACCCTGAGTTAAATCATAAAAAATAGGAGAGATGTTACGATCACCAAACTCTTCTGCATAACCAACCAGAGCCTCCTTGACTGACTTGTATCCAGCCAAAACCACAACTTTTGTTGTTCCCAGGTAAATGGTAAATACAGACCCATATTTCTTTGACATCTAAAGAGAAATAATACCATATCAGAATTCATATATATTTATATTTACTTATATTAAACATATAAAACAAGTGTGCACTTGGAGAGTTAACCTCACCTCACAGAGGGTTTTAAATGGTCTCTTTAGATCTAGTTGCAACAAGTTGCCAAGCAGTGGCAAAGGCCTTGGTCCTGGAGGTCCCTTCCTCAATTCCCCAGATGTGAAGCTGTTCCATATTATATTTAGGAACAGTATAAAGGCAATGGTCCCCAACAGAGTGGTGGGACTGCTCAAGAAGATCGAACCATAATCCTCTGAAACAAACATTTTCTGTGCCACTGCTACTGTGAAAACATTTTAAGAACATGTCCTTTCAAGAGGTTAGCCCACCCCTTTGGAACCTGATACAGGAGAAGTGAATGAGTGAGTGAGTGAGTTAGTTATTCAATACTTTTATAATACTTTTATAATACTTTTATAATACTAATACAATTGCTGCATTTTTAACATAAAAACACAAGTGCAGACAATACAATACAGTGAGAAAGAAAGAAAAAAGAAACAAAAAAACAAAGAAACAAAGAAACAAAGAAACAAAGGGTCTTGAGTCTTTCATATTGTCTTTGAGGGTATATGTTCTTACAAAAAGAATAAAAACAGTACAGAGTGTCAGTCCGTCTTTGACTGATTTCCCAGAAGGATTGTTTCATTCTAACTTATAAACAGTAGAAGTCAGCAGTTAGCAAAAGTCACTCTGTTCTGTCCTAAACAGTTAATAAAGTAGGCACTGTTCCTGCCCGTACACATAGTAAAGTATACAGACAGGAGACCAAAGGTTACTTATTTGTGTGAACAACAGTCCACCCATTTACATTCTCTATTAGTCACTAAATCCTAAATACACATTCAAATTACACAAATTAACTTACTGTCACAAAAATCATGAAGTGTAAATAGATAAGATTTCTGTGAGGAATATAGGACACAATACCCCAATTTGGTCTAAGATGTGTCATCATAAAAACCTGATGGAACACAGAGGATATTGCTATTCTGTGACCATAGTCAGCTGTAGGATATGGTAACCAGTGTTTGAAGGGGGTGCTGTGATTAGAATGGAGAGGAATAAAAGGAGGAGGAGGAGGAAAAGCTGAGGAAGGAGAATGAGTAAAAGTTACAGACACTTTATGAGCACTACACAAGGGATTAGTCTAAAATAACTAATAACCAAACATCATTCGTGTGTTGGCTTTCCCATTCACTCTCGTCATTCACTCCCTAAAGAGGAGACCGAGCACTGCACTGCTTTTACAGTACGTTCACACCATAGAGTGTAAATAAAAATAACATATAACATATAACATAACATATAACATAACATAACGATAACATTTATAACATATATATATATATATATATATATATATATATATATATATATATATATATATAACATATATATATATATAAAAAACTTTGTCCTTCACCCTCCGCGGGTGGTCTCATCCTTTGAGCTCGGGTCCTCTACCAGAGGCCTGGGAGCTTGAGGGTTCTGCGCAGTATCTTTGCTGTTCCTAGTACTGCACTTTTTTTTGGATTGAGATGTCTGGTGTTCTTCCAGGGATCTGCTGTAGCCACTCTTCCAGTTTGGGGGTCACTGCCCCGAGTGCTCCGATGACCACGAGCACCACTGTCGCCTTCACCTTCCAAGTCTTTTCTAGCTCTTCTCTGAGCCCTTGGTATTTCTCTAGTTTCTCATGTTCCTTTTTCCTGATGTTGCAATCACTTGGTATTGCCACATCAACCACAACGGCTTTCCTCTGCTGTTTGTCCACCACCACGATGTCTGGTTGGTTCGCCATTACCATTCTGTCAGTCTGAATCTGGAAGTCCCACAGGATCTTGGCTCGGTCATTCTCTACCACCTTTGGAGGTGTTTCCCACTTTGACCTCGGGGTTTCCAGTCCGTACTCCGTGCAGATGTTCCTGTACACTATGCCAGCCACTTGGTTATGGCGTTCCATGTATGCTTTCCTGCCAGCATCTTACACCCTGCAGTTAAGTGTTGGATTGTCTCAGGGGCCTGTTTGCACAGCCTACACCCTGGGTCTTGTCTGGTGTGGTAGATCTGGGCCTCTATTGTACAGCATTTGTGTAACTTCCGGTTGAAAGGGTACGCTGGCGCGTTTTGGCTGCCGCTCCTCTCTCCGGTTATTTTAATTTTTAGTAGTTTATTTTATGAGCTAGTGTCCTTTTTACTCGTGCGTGATGTGAATTTATGCTTTGCATTTTGGATTACTGCCCTTATCTTTGAGCGCTGTTCATTGGAATATACTCCACTGTTGCCTGGCCCAGGACGCACACTGTTTACACCGCTGTGAGGCTGCTGTTGGTGTGGACCCTTCTCGAATGGCTCTCAGGTACACAGCTACCCAGCTGTTGAACATGAACAGACACCTGGATATCGTCCCTGGCATACGTGCTTTCTGCAGTCATGCTGGAATACTGCGACCTAAGCGTTATTTACATCAATCTGCAAGGCGTAGTTTTTTATGCTCAACATCTGAACATGTCGCTAATCCGAGGTTTCTGCGCAAACCCCATAGACTGCAGTTAAGACCCTCAGGGATTAATTTTAACAATTTGTCAGCACTCAAGCATGCAACTCAAGTTGCATCGGACTCATCTGCTTCCCTGCTGAAATCAGTGCTGTTTAACGTGCGATCTGTCAATAACAAAGCAGTTATTTTATCGGACATCATCTTAGAAAAAAATCTGGACCTTATCTGTTAAACTGAAACTTGGCATAAAGAATCTGACGGTCTTCTTTTTAATGAACTGACTCCTGCTGGCTATGGTTTATTTGAACTCCCGTTCTTCTGGTAGAGGTGGGGAATCATGGTGCTACACAGTCAACAGCTCAACATGTGTCCCGTGTAAGTCCCCAAAATAGACTCTTTTGAATGTCTTGCTCTAAGTGTTTCTGCTCCACTCTCTACTGTAGTGGCTACAGTCTACAGGCCGCCTAAGACACATAAAGACTTCTTATCTGAATTTTCAGATATGTTATCTTTTTTATGTCTCAGGTTTGAAAGAATTCTTCTCCTGGGTGATTTCAACATCCATGTGGACACAAAAGACTCCACAACAACAAAAGACTTTATGTCCATACTGGAGTGCTTTGAACTTGACCAGCTTGTGGACTGTCCTACACATGTCAGAGGCCACATTTTAGACCTTGTAATCGCCAATGGCTCATTTGTGACTCAGTTGTTAACCTCTGACTTAGGTCTGTCTGATCACCAGGCTGTCTTTTTTAACTTAGAGTTACCTGTAATGTTCTCTAGTTCTTCTCGCGTTATTAATTATCGCAAATGGAGATCTATTGAGCCCACTGATTTTTCACATTTTATTGAGACTCTTTTAAGTTGTGATTCTCTGTCTGATGACCTGGATGATAATGTTTCTGTGCTGAACTCTGTTCTCTTGTCTGGTCTGGATACGCTGGCTCCTTTGAAATCTCGATCTGTTTCTTTTTCACGCTCCGCTCCTTGGTACAACTCTGATCTGCGTGCTAGGAAGGCTTTGTGTCGGAAAATGGAGCGTAGATGGCGTACATCAGGCTTAACTGTACATCACCAGGCCTGGAAAGACTGCTTACTTGAATATAAGACTGAAATGGTGTCAGCTAGATCTTTTTATTTCTCTCATTTAATTGCCAGTAATCAGGGAAACCCTAAACAACTTTTTAGGTCAATCAACAAGCTGCTTAAAAATCACAGCCTCTCTAATGTTCCTGCTTCAACTCACTGTTGTAACATGTTTTTGTTTTAACAGTTTTTTAGCACCAAAATAGATAATATACGTAACCATGTTGCTTCCACCCATATTTCTGCTGCGTCATCGTTAACAATGTCTGCGTTTTCTGGCATTTCTCTTTCCAATTTTTCTATTCATGACTCCCAGTCTCTGTCTAATTTGGTTTTGAATCTGAAAGCCTCAACTTCTAGAGTTGATCCAATACCATCGTGTCTTTTAAATCCTGTTTTGATTCACTCTCTCCTGTTGTTTTGAGAATTATTAATAACTCTTTGTGCACTGGTGTTGTGCCAGTAGCACTTAAAACTGCTCTCATCCCTGTACCAAAGAAGAAAAACATGGACTTTGATAATCTTAATGCATTTCGTCCCATCTCTAATCTTCCATTCCTCGCAAAAATTTTAGAACAAACAGTGGCTTCTCAACTACTTTCTCATCTTCACTCTGACAATCTTTTTGAGCCACTTCAGTCTGGTTTCCGTAAGTTTCACAGCACTGAAACAGCGTTAGTTAAGGTCACTAATGACTTGTTAATGGCTTCTGATTCTGGAAATCTATCTATAATGATCCTTCTTGATCTTAGTGCCGCCTTTGACACTATAGATCACTCCATTTTAATAACCCGTTTAGAGACTGTTTTTGGAGTTTCTGATTCTGCATTAAAGTGGTTTAAATCTTACCTCTCTGAACGCAGGCAGTTTGTTGTGATGGGTGATTGTAAATCTGAGGTCAGTGGGGTGCATTCTGGAGTCCTCAAGGATCAATTCTGGGACCTTTACTTTTTAATATTTATATTTTTCCACTTGGCCAACTTTTAAGAACTCTTGGAGTTAACTTCCACTTTTATGCTGATGACACTCAGATTTACATACATTCAAAACCTGATGACAATATGCCTGTGTCTCTTCTTTCACAATGTTTTACTGAGATTAAAAAATGGATGTCTGAAAATTTTCTCTGTCTTAACAGTGTCAAAACTGAAGTGACGCTTATTGGCTCACCTCATCAACTACGTAAAGCAGAGTCCATATCTTTGAGTGTGGATGGCTCTGCTTTACTATTCCAAACTAAACTAAAAAATCTGGGGGTGATATTTGATGCCAACTTAACATTCGACCTTCATGTCCGTAACACTGTCAAAGCATAATTTTTTCATCTTAGAAACATTGCCAGACTACGCCCCATGTTGACTTGCTCTGTGGCTGAGAAGTTAATCAACACCTTTGTGTTTTCACGCATTGATTATTGTAATGCATTGCTGGCCGGAGTCTCTAAAGCTACCCTAAATAAGCTGCAGTTGGTACAAAATTCAGCTGCCAGAATTTTAACAGGAACCAGTGCAAGGGAGCACATCACACCGATCCTTGAAAAATTACACTGGCTTCCTGTTAGTTCTCGTATTGATTTTAAAATTCTCATGCTCACATATAAGGCCTTGAATAATCTGGCCCCTCAATATTTGTGTGAACTTTTAACCCTCTACACTCCTTCACGCGCACTACGCTCCTCTGAAGCTGGTCTCTTAACTGTCCAAAAAACACGGTTAAAAACTATGGGTGATCGGGCTTTTTCCTCCTTGGCTCCTAAATTGTGGAATTCCCTGCCCTCTTTCTTTTAGTCTTTTAAATCATTACTTAAAACGTACTATTTTAGGATAGCTTTTATGTGAGTGAGTTAGTTATTCAATACTTTTATAATACTTTTATAATACTAATACAATTGCTACATATTTAACATAAAAACACAAGTGCAGACAATACAATACAGTGAGAAAGAAAGAAAAAAGAAACAAAGAAAGAAAGGGTCTTGAGTCATTCATATTGTCTTTGAGAGGTTTATGTTCTTACAAAAAGAATAAAAACAGTGTCAGTCCGTCTTTGACTGAGTTCCCAGAAGGATTGTTTCATTCTAACTTATAAACAGTAGAAGTCAGCAGTTAGCAAAAGTCACTCTGTTCTGTCCTAAACAGTTAATAAAGTAGGCACTGTTCCTGCCCTTACACATAGTAAAGTATACAGACAGGAGACCAAAGGTTACTTATTTGTGTGAACAACAGTCCACCCATTTAGATTCTCTATTAGTCACTAAATCCTAAATACACATTCAAATTACACAAATTAACTTACTGTCACAAAAATCATGAAGTGTAAATAGATAAGATTTCTGTGAGGAATATAGGACACAATACCCCAATTTGTTCTAAGATGTGTCATCATAAAAACCTGATGGAACACAGAGGATATGGCTATTCTGTGCCCATAGTCAGCTGTAGGATATGGTAATACAGTGTTTGAAGGGGGTGCTGTGATTAGAATGGAGAGGAATAGAAGGAGGAGGAGGAGGAAAAGCTGAGGAAGGAGAATGAGTAAAAGACACTTTATGAGCACTACACAAGGGATTAGTCTAAAATAACTAATAACCAAACATCATTCGTGTGTGGGCTTTCCCATTCACTCTCGTCATTCACTCCCTAAAGAGGAGACCGAGCACTGCACTGCTTTTACAGTACATTCACACCATAGATTGTAAATAAAAATGGATGTAATCCGCCCATTGGTCCCCTATTCTCTGATATGACTCAAAGTCAGGGCAAAAAAATGGCGATAACATTTATAACATATATATATAAATATATATGTTTCTCTCCATAATATGTTATAGAGTTAATATTTTATAAGCTATAATATAGCATACTAATCTATTTTTTTCTATTGTAGATAAAAAGATGTAAAACATCACTTACATTGCTCACTCTCAAGAACCCACTGCCCAGACATGTAAGTGCAGTTGTACATTACTTTGGAGACTATATTTTACATAGGTACAGCCACGTTATGCATAACTCTTTCTCTTGTTTTCAAGATAGATATGCCCTCTGCTCCCCTCCTTCTGCCTTCTTCACATGGAAAGCAGACCTTCCAAGAACATGCTGCACAGACAAGTAAGTCCAGTTATGGCTGCGTATTTAACCTTTTTTTTATTTTTATTTTTTTTTCTTCAGGATGTGATGAGGAGTTTAAAATGACTGCTGCAGGACGGGGCCCTGTGGAAAGTCAGAAAAACTCAAATAAAAATCACACAAAACAAATTCAAGTTGGCCTGTCTTGGTTAAAAGCCCACTCACCACGACTGGTACACAACACAATGTTAACACAATGTCAACCAACGAGTTGTGTCCACAGTCAACTTGACACCACAAAAGTAATAATAATCTATGGCCGTGTCCCTCGCAGGAAGCAGGCTCTCCCTGCCACTGCATCAGTACTTTCACACTATGTATCCACTTGTTCTAACTAGTTTCAACAGGTGAGAGAGAATGTAAAAAACATCTTTCAGTCAGTCTGCCTTTTCTGTTTGAGCTTCTAAACAATTAAACATTATTCCAAATACCATCCGACAAATTAATTTAAGTGGATTATTTTACTCTCTTTTAAAAATGTGTCTCTTCAGATCAGACTTGTCAGTATTATAACCCTTTGTGCCCTGCTGTTTCTTTTTGCTTAATAAGATGTCTGTAATGTAACTGATGCATGTTTTCTATTTGTCCTTTTTAATATTGACAGCGTGTTTTATTTTTGCTCCTAACGACCTGCGTGTTATTAATGATGCTTCTGATAAAGCTGCTACTTGCTTGTGACTACAATTCTACTACACCTACAACTACAGTTCTACAATAACCCATGTGGACTAATGTTACTCTGGCATATTATACAGTTGTACTGTTGGTCAGTATGTACTGTCCTTGTAATAAAGATGACACATAAAGTTTTGGGTACCCTCAAATCAGTGCAGAAGCTATCCCTCTCAAAGTGTTGACTGCACAACCGGCTGGAAGAGGTAGGAGTCCAGTTCTGTCTCCTCATCTTCAACACCCACTGGTCCAGTCTGTCTGGATCACCTAGAGGATCACCTAGAGGAAAACTTAAACAAACATACAAAAACACATTAAGTGCTATTATAACCTTAAAAGGTTACCAAACTAGTACAGTGCATATAGTGTTACAATAACAATTGCAGGGCAGGGTTAGGGTAGATAACAACAGGCTTCACATAAACAAAAGACCATGGTCATAAGCTTGTAATAATTTCTCTTAGGCTAAGTGAAAAATATACAATTTTAGCATAAGCTATGTATATAGTGTTTACACTGACAATTTTTTAAGCCCAAATTTATAAATATTAAAATAGTAGTTTATACCTTAGATGTATTGAACTGAAAAGTGTTTACAGCACTAGGTACTACATTGAAGGTACTAGGTACAGTTGTCATAGTTTATAACAGAGGTACAGACAATAACAGATAATAACAGAGGGAGGTGATTGCAACGTCAAAAGATTCATTGTGGAATCTTAAAAGGCAAGTGTCAAGGAAACTATGCATCTTCTGATCAGACACTGGTGTTATTAAAAAAGAAAAAAAATACCCTGGAGCGAGACGTATAAGGACGGAGTGGGAGAGGGAGCGAGGAGCGGAAAATTGTACACACGGAGCTTGAGCGGAGTAATTATGAAATACTTTGAGCGTGGAGCGCAAGTTCTTCCCGCTCGGCTCCGCTCACATACTCTGCTCAAAACCATCCATAAACCCAAGAAAATAGTATTACTCACCGAAAAAATGAAGACCACACTTCTTGGGGGGCTCTGTTAGTACAGCCAACAGGACAGCAAGCCATTTACATAACTTTCTTTTTAAATATTTAGAGAGCCTGACACACTGATCGCCCAACATGCGCCAAGCCAGCAAGTATCACGAAGGACCTAACTAGTAGCCACTTGTTAGCCAGCTAGCCACACGACGTGCGTGCGGCTCCGTGATTGACACATGCGAATCAAGATAACCACACCCACAATTATGCACAAAACTAAACTTTTCAGATAGCATAAACTGAAGTAATAATCAAAAATCCCCCTCCCCCCCAGAGTTGTCACATGGTAAAAACTTAGCTCTAGAGACTGGAGCCATCTTTTGTACCAGGCTGTAAACATGTTTTTTACACCCGTAAAGTCGCCATTGGGTTTCTCCTTATATTTCTGCTTTTGGAGCCTGCTTTCTGGTGGACGGCGGTATATTACCGTATTTCGATGTATTTTGACGTATGGCGGAAGGACCATTTAGGAGGTTCCATGGGAGATGCTTGGTTCACACTAAACGCGAATTGCGCAAATAAATCGCACTATTTGCACGTAGTTGGAAGCTTGCACATTTTGAGTTTACTCACTTCATTCACGCGTCAAATTCACTTAACAACAGATGCAAATTCGCGTTATGTGAGGAGCTTCTGCCAGGCGGGTTGTCTTCCGGTCTTGTTGAAAAATGGTTGACATGGATTTTTTGAGGACTGAAAAACGGTAGTGAACCTGTTCGGCGCTGTGCTTGGGTCCATCAGATGCTTCAGAGGCGGACCCAGCTCCATGAGTTTCACAAACTTCTCCTTGATGACGGTCTCTGTCACCGGTACTTCCCACTGAGCCGGCACCAGTTTGAGGACCTGTCCATCTGTGTCCAGTCAATATTAATGTTGAATATGAGTAATTAATATGTGGTCAACTAACAGTCTTCTGAACAGTTATCAGTACAGTCAATATATTATTATGCCTATATAACTGTAACTTGGGCTAATAACTGGGCTTGGGATGGCGGGTGAGCCGACGCTTCCTCCCGTTCAGGGCGTGGTGCGCCCTCTATCACACTTCCTCAAGGCATGCCTTCTCGGCCCTCTATCGCCCTGGCTGGACAGGACGTTGAGGAGGGGCTATGCCATGCAGCCATGCAGTTTACCCCCTCCCTTCTGCCGTGTCCTTAGCACACAGCTCACAACTCAGGCAGTGGCCACGGCCCTCCTCGCTCCTAGACTGCGTTACAATTTAGGAGCTGGATCGAAGTGAGGCAGAGAGAGGGTTAAAGCCAATCATGGGCATGCACATCCTGAACGAGTATATGGCCTATATTCCGCATGTTAACGCTCAGGCACCTACTGGAGATTGGATGACCTCAATCAACCTGACGGATGCCTATTTTCATGTTTCATGGCTGGTGGTGGCTTCATCGGCCCCTTCTTTTCTGGTCCCTACTGGGCATGATGGCTGCAGCTCACCCGGAGGTGCGTCTGGGGATCCTTCATATGAGACGACTCCAACGCTATTCTGCTCGGCTCCAATTGCATCCCATCCGGACAGACAAACGCGGGTCTCACTGTTCCCAGGGGCTCGGTAAAACGTGGAATTCTGGCTCACCCTGGACCGTCTCCAGCTGGGAGTGTGCATGGGCTGCGTCCCACACTATGTGGAGGTGTTCACAAACGCTTTGCTCACCGGATGGGGCGGGACCTTGAACCGGATCGCAGTGGGCGGGGCCTGGGAGTCACTGCTAGCCCATATCAATTTACTGGAGATGGTGGCGGTGTAGAGGGTGCTTCTGCACTTTGCCCTTTTAACGAGATCACGTGATGGTCAGGTCAGACAACACGACCAGGTCACCCCTCCTTCAACGGAGGGCGGCAGAGATCCTACTGTGGGCGGTACACATCTGGCTTTCCTCAGGGCGCTGTGACTGGGACACTCAACACAGGGGCAGACAAGATGTCCCGGGGTTGCCCTCTATGCGACGAATGGGGTTTGGCGCTCAAGGTTGCACGTCAGATTTGGCACCTGTTTGCTCAGTTCATGGCCAACCTGTTCGCCAGTGCAGAGAATGCACAGTGCCCATTCTGGATCTTGCTCAGGTTGTCAGATGACCTGAGCAAGGGGTGGATGCGCTGGCTCAGGAGTTGTGACCCATAGGCCTCCTCTATGCCTTTCCGCCACTAAGCCTCTTGCTTGCAGGGTGAGGTTGCAGGACCATCACATCCTGATGGTGGCTTTGGAAAGTCCAGGTGCCACGTGGTACCTGGACCTGGTGCAGATGGCGGTGACGAACCCGTGGCCCCTCCCTAAACGGCCCAACATGTTGCTGAAGGCCAGGGGCTCCCTTCATACCTGCCCGTTCCTGCCCAGCTGGCTCCTAGTCTGGAGGTTGAGGGGGGAGACATGAGTATAGATTCATCTTTGGCCCAACCCAGCCTTTCAGCAGAAGGTTATCGCCTCGTCCTTCCTGTCCAGGGTGATCAGGATTAGAACTCTCTGTCCCCCCCTCAGAGAGGTCAGCAGCAGATGCGCGGTTTCTTATGCTGTGTCTGCTATGTGGGGTGCACATCAGGCTTTTGGGCATCAGACCGCTTATTTGTGTGTTTTGGGGCCAGGGGGCATGGGACCCCGTTGTTGCATTTCAGATTAATGCAGAACACTGACTTTAAGCAGTGCACAGCTGCTTTTGCTGGATTGTTAAAGCCAAGAGTTTTAAACCATGGGTCCAATAAAGTTGCAAGAGAACTGATGCTCAAAGTCTCTGCTCCAGACAGTTTTTCAGTATCAAGCTGAGATTTAGTCCCAGTTGCTTTGACATGTCATTTGTGGTAATATTTACCATTTCACTAAGTATATGTTTAAACATATTATTTAGTGGAATTATTTTTGAATCTGACACTTTTGCTCTTGAGAAAAAGTTCTTCTGCCTAACTTGCAGAATATGCATTCATGTTCATCGAGGTCCACCTATCTGCCGTGAGGCTGATGTGGTTAATGCTCAACAATGCTACCTTGGCCTTCTTCTTTTCTTTCACATACTGCTTCCCCACCATGGCACCATGGTTGCTACATACATTCTCCCCTCTAGTCTAGAGGGGAGAATGTATGTAGGATCCAGTTTAGCCACCAATGCTTGGAAAACAGGATCAGACACCACAGAGAAAGGCTGAAAGTCTTTAACAATGAAATCCACAAGTGCCCCATCACGCTCTTGCATCCTGGCCTTTAGAAGTAACCATTCAGTGGGATGAACAAGTACAAACACGATGAACGAGGCAGCAACTGACTTGAAAGACAAGATCATGGCGAGAATGAATGCAAGGCAACCCTGAAGCGGCTAAGTGAAGTACCATCAGAAAGTCTTCTAGAAGATGTGAATGCAGCGTTGAGTGCGATCCCTACCACAACCATCACTGAAACCAATGAGCTGGTATACACCACAGCATCAGTGATCCTCGAGATGCTTGGCTATAAGAGCAACCATGGGAGCCGTGAGAAACAGTACCCACCATGGAAACAAAGGCTGGAGGCTAAAATCAAGGAGGTATGGAGAGAAGTGACCTAACTGTCAGGGGCTGGAAACTGAACATTACTGGAAAAGTATATGGGAGAGGGAAGCATCATACAACAGCAATGCACAGTGGCAACCTCCCTGAACAGAATCCAGTTTCCATCACAGCAGCAGACATCCAAGATGTCCACCTACTGGCTAAAGAAGCTCACTGCACTCCATGAGCGCCTTGCAGCACAAATGAAACAGCTGCTAAAAGATGGGATGCACCCCGAATGGCTTACCAAAGGGTGTATAATCCTGATCCTGAAGGACTCCGAAACGGTTACACTCCCATCCAACTCTTGGCCAATAACCTGTCTCTCCACAACGTTGAAGCAGTGTTAATTTCGTTGACGAAATAATTTCGTCATTATTTTCGTCACAAATATTTTTTTGCGGATGAAAACGAAACGAAAACTAAAAAAGAAGTCACTAATGGAGACTAAAACTATAACTAAATTGATTGACATTATCGTCCAACGAATAAAGGGCGAGGCGAAAATAGACTCTGACGAAAATCCAATTAGGTAAATAAGTGTTACTATTCTGTGGTTGAATTGCCAGCATTGTGGTAGCAAGAAGAAAATGTCGTTCAGTGCACTTTAGATTCGAAATTAAAAATGTTAGCACTTATTGTTCAGTTCAGCTGTAAGCTTTAAGGTCCTGGACCTAACTTTATTTTTCTTTTATTGATGGTGAATTGGCAGCTAGTTATTGTTTACATTACCATGACAGTGTTTGTTGCTGCATAAAAGCTTTTGAATTGAAATAAAGAGACTGTTGTGTTGACATAAAGTTGAATTTGTGTTTTATATATTTTTATATTTTCTATACCAAACTTATAAAATATTGTAAAAAATTGTCTAGTAAATCTGTTATTGATTTTAGTCTTATTTTAGTTGACATAGTTAGTTAAAATACCAAGCAATTTTAGTCGACTAAAATAAGACTAAAATTAAAACAAATCAGATGACTAAAACTTGACTAAAACTAAAAAGAATTATAGTCAAAAGACTAAGACTAAAACTAAATTAAAATTTTGTGTCAAAATTAACACTGCGTCGAAGCTCATGTCAGGCATCATCGCGGCTAAGATAAATAGGCACATGGAGCCATACATGAGCAAAGTTTTTTTACACTTAATAATTATAGCCTTACCCTGATCCGTTTCTCTTTGGTTTCTGTGTCCTCTGAGTTTTGTTGACTGTCCAGGGTATCCACAGTCTCTCAGGGCTTTACAAATGGAACAGTGACTCTAATGACTCACCTGAGCTTTTAACAACTCTCACATCAGGAGTCACACTTCCCTTTCATAGCAAACAACTATGAGATCAGAACAGCCTGGTCCTACAGTATCAGGTATAGTTTCAAGTCAAACCCTCCTCTACAGATATAAGCTCAGCTCTCTTACTTAATTGATAAAGTCTCTTGGAATTAGAGACGAAACGTCTTCACCTTGAAAACTGATTGCAGATGATTTTGCTTTAACCCTTTCTTCAAGATAACCTGGATGACTGAGAACTTCCACAGACAATTTAGGGAGTATAGTATTACGACATTTATAGATATTATTTTGAAAATGCAATATAAAACACATTTTTATTACAGGCTCTTTGATGCCCTCCCCTGCCCTGGGACCTGGGTAAACAGTACCCTTCCTCTCCCAAGTCTGACACTCCTGGCTCACCCCATGATGACTTTACAAGTGTAAAAAACCTGTTTACGGCCTGGTACAAGATCTCAATAACAAAAAGTTATTGTTACGTGACAACTTTAGGGGGAGTGAATATTTTTTTTGTTTGCCCTCAGTGTTTTATTATTATGCATAATTAAGGGAGTGGTGCCTTTGATTGGCAGATTGGGTGCCATTTTGATCTGCTAGCCCAGGCGATGCTAACGTCTGCAACTAGAACTCTGCATTTTTTTTTGCTGATCAGGAAAGTTTTGCACAAAAAAACCCAGAATATTTTTCTGCGTAGCCCTTAATTAAGAAAAAAAAACAAGGATTGTGACGTCGCCTGGCATGGCGCTTGCAGCCCAGGCCTGGTCCCTGGAGCCAAGTCCTGGGTTGGGGCTTGAACGTGCGCAACCAGCCCGACTTGGGCTGACTTCCCTTGGACCCTGGACCCAACACTTGTGGGAGAAACCGTAAGCGGCATTGGTGGCTAAACTGGATCCTACATACATTATCCCCTCTAGACAGACTGTTAAAGCCATGGTGGAGAAGCAGTATGTGGAAGAAAAGAAGAAGGCCAAGGTGACATTGTTGAGCTTTGACCACGTCAGCCTCATGGCAGACCTCGATGAACATGGATGCATATCTTGTTGTCACATGCCATTATATTAATGAGGGTAAACTCTCCACTTTTGGGGGTACGCCCTTTTCCAAAAAGTCACACAGCAGAGAATATTGCTGTAATTGGTCGTGAGCTAATGGAAGAATGGGCAACACAAACAAAAGTAAGATGCTTGGTGACTGATGAAGAACCAAATATAATTGCTACTGCAAACATTCTGTAAGTTAGGCAGAATGTTTGGACTAGCACATGCAGTGGCAGCAGCAGTGGGATGCAGTCGCAGCTGACTACAGAATTATCTCCGTTGACTTCCACTAAATATGAAGCAACAGTCCAGTGTGTGAGAATACTTTTACTATATCAGGCAGCCACGGTTGAGCTCTCTCAAGAGCAAAAGTGTCATCCCACATCCTCTGCATGTAACCTCTCTGACTAGGATTACTGGAGTAGTAGCATTCCAACAGAGACTTGTCATCGCATCTCACCCATCTCCGTCTTGGTCTTCTTCCAGTAATCCATTTGTTATCACAGTGCTCTGGTTCCCCAGCACCTGATACAGACCTTGTTTGCCGGTCGATGTCTGAGCTGGCTTCCCATATATTTCATTGTCACTTATCATTTTTTATGCAGTAGGCAGTGGTGTGAAGGGTCTTGCCTAAAGACCCACACTGATAGTTAATAGTGCTCCAAAATGCATTATGGACGTTTTTTTTAGGTCAACTTGGAGCAGGAAATGGCAATGGTCTTGGGTCTCCTTTATCTTGTATTTTTGTCTGAGTACAAAACTTGAAGCAGCAGAACAAAAACAGTTCTGAGCAGTGTCTCTGCTCAGAACGGTGACTCTGAGCAATGTGGAAAGAGTTTACATGTAGAAACATCTTTCTACATGTTCCTTCAGCAACAAATAAACACAAAGCCTAATCAACATTCACAGTCAGGTGTTTCAAAGATCTGTGGACTTGTCGTGGAGACCAACTATTATCAAAACCTTGAACCACTTGCACTTGTTTTGACCCCACAAAGCTGTGCACTGCAGTAGCCTATGCACATTAGCTTTAGGTCAAAAGAGGTCTTGTACATTTGTTCTGGTCAGACAGCCTCCCCTTTTGTTGAGTTCATTAATATAGTCGAGTTTCAACTGAAGCATTTCCTGTAATTTGAAACTCATATTTTGTAGATGTCTTGGCAATGGAGAGAGAGTATGACTTGTATAAGGACAATTAAACATTGCCTAGCCTATGTAAATGAAATAAATCCAAGCGTAAAAAAGATTAAGTGCTGCAGACCTATGTTGGCTTTTTGATCTATTTAGACAGACTTCCTACAACTCTTTCAGACTAGAGTTGTAGTTGCAACAAATGTATTGTTTATTCAAATCAGATTACATTAATGTGGGCATGTGGTATGAATGCACATTAACATGTCAGCTCTAGGTATAATCAACCAAAAAACTAATCGCTATACAGCTTTTTTGAACAGTAATTTTACACATACATTTAGTTGTTATCTTAGACAAATGCGTATAAGAACTGCAGATTGTAGGCCTTGTGGCTCTCAGCGAATGATGGCACACAGCTCATGAGGTGAAGGGTGAAGGGTAAGGCCTGCAGATGGAGTGAGCTGTAGGTCCTCCTTCTTAACTCCAGGTGGAGGGGTGAAGTGAAAGTGCTGGAGAAGTGAGGTGAAGAAGAGGAACAACTCCATCTTGGCCAGGCTCTCTCCCAAACATGCTCTACGACCTGCAAAAAGTTACACATACTTTATGAGCAACAACAAAACATTGTCTACCTGCAGAGAAGGGCAAAAAAGATCTCTTTTAGTGAAGCAAAAAGTTACACATACTTTATGAGCACTACACAAGGGATAGGTCTAAAATAGCCAACAACAAAACATCGTTTACCTGCAGAGAAGGGCAAAAAAGCATCTCTCTTGGTGAATTTACCATCTTTGTCCAGGAAATGAGAAGGGTTGAAGGTGTGTGGGCTTTCCCATTCACTCTCGTCATACAGGACAGAAGTTAGAAGAGGAATTACAACAGTATCCTGCAGGCATAAAAATAATACACTTGTTAAAGGCATAATAAGTCATAACTGGTGAATGTTTGCTCACATCTGGCACAGCACACCACCCTCCTTTAGTGCTCATCACTAAGTATAAAACTAATCTCACTTTACTATGGCTTTTTTAAATAACCCTCATGTTATTTTATTGTAGTATGTTTCCTTTGTGAGCTGTGACAGGTGCAAAGTTTCACATTCAAAAGCATCACCCATAAAAAAGTAGTAAAATTATGCAATACAAGCAGAATTTGATGAACAAAAATACTAACCTCCACTCCACATTAGTTATTAACAGCACAAACAACTGACCTTTTTAATGAAAAAGCCCTGAAAAGTAACGTCTTGGCTGGTTTTGTGACGCAATGTTGGGAAAATGTTGGCGAGTCTCTGTGTTTCATGTATGACTGCATCAGTGTAGGGCAAGTTCTTCCGGTCCTCTGCACAAATTTGTCGATTACCCACCACAGTGCTGAGCTCCTCATGGACCTGATCTTGAGAAAAACATAATTTTATTTTTCTTTAAACACATTAAACTTTCTTTACTTGAAAGACAAACACAAAACATGGGTCTGTGGTCCTTACTTTGAATGTGTGGATATTTAGCCATTAAGAGTAAGCCCCATCTGAGTGTAGCTGCTGTGGTGTCTGTACCAGCAGCAAACAGGTTCTTTACTGAGTATGTCAGGTTCTTGTCATTGTAGTAAGTCTCCTTATGCAAGTCCTAATATAAAGCATATAATGGGTGTAAAGATGAATAAATAAAAATGAAAATAAGTGCAATATCTTTAAAAGAAAAATAAATTTAAAAAAAGGAAAGTGTGCTGGTCATACCTCCTCTTTCTTCTTTCGGATCAGAAAGCAGTCCACAAACCCACGACATATCTGAGGGTTCAATGTCTTTTTTAAACCAGTCACTAAGTTGTGAATATCTTTCACATTTAAATCAGCGTTTCTTAAAAATTTGTTCCGGTTGTTTATCCAACAGCCCAGCCAGGAAACATGTTGTAAAGCTGTAATGCAAAGAATGTTATAAATGCTGTGTATAAATGGCAATGTGTGAATTTCAATGTTCTTTAGAAAGTCTAACAACATTACCTGGATTGATGCAGAACCTGACAGACGGATATTTTCATTAGCTCTTGCCACCATGTTTTTGAATATTGGGTCATCATATTCAAACCTGCTTCCATACACAATAGATGAGATGATGTTAGATGTGGCATAGTTTACTGGACATGTTGTTTCAAATGGTTTTCCTACAGGAAAAAGAATAGCAATAGAATTAGAAAGTGGTCTAACTATATATGTATCTGTTTATAGTTTATTTGTGTAGAAACCCAAATCTTAATACCTTTATGCTTTTCGAACTCTTGAATCAGATGGTGGCATTCTTCGATTATCTGATCTTCGGCTAGTCTTTTGCCCATCCCAAAATCTCTCAAAGTGGTTAGTGCAAATCTTCTCATCTCTTTCCATGGTTCCCCATTTGCAAAAATAATCCCTGAACTCAAAAAAAAACAAATCTGAACTCATTTTGCTGTCAGCAATAGTGATGCATGAACATATGGGAAAATTAAAACAAGTCCTACCGTGACCCTGAGTTAAATCATAAAAAATAGGAGGAATGTCACGATCACCAAACTCTTCTGCATAACCAACAAGAGCCTCCTTGACTGACTTGTATCCAGCCAAAACCACAACTTTTGTTGTTCCCAGGTAAATGGTAAATACAGACCCATATTTCTTTGACATCTAAAGAGAAATAATACCATATCAGTATATATCAGTATATATATATATATATATATATATATATATATATATATATATATATATATATATATATATGTATTTAAATTTGTGTTTATTTGGAGAGTTAACCTCACCTCACAGAGGGTTTTAAATGGTCTCTTTAGATCAAGTTGCAACAAGTTGCCAAGCAGTGGCAAAGGCCTTGGTCCTGGAGGTTCCTTCCTCAATTCCCCAGATGTGAAGCTGTTCCATATTATATTTAGGAATAGTATGAGAGCAATGGTCCCCAACAGAGTGGTGGGACTGCTGAAGAAGATCGAACCATAATCCTCTGAAACAAACATTTTCTGTTCCACTGCTACTGTGAAAACAACTTAAGAACATCATGTCCTTTTAAGAGGTTAGCCCACCCCTTTGAAACCTGATACAGGAGAAGTGAATGATTGAGTGAGTGAATTAGTTATTCAATACTTTTATAATACTTTTATAATACTTTTATAATACTTTTATAATACTAATACAATTGCTGCATATTTAACATAAAAACACAAGTGCAGACAATACAATACAGTGAGAAAGAAAGAAAAAAGAAACAAAGAAACAACGAAAGAAAGGGTCTTGAGTCATTCATATTGTCTTTGAGAGGTTTATGTTCTTACAAAAAGAATAAAAACAGTACAGAGTGTCAGTCTGTCTTTGACTGATTTCCCAGAAGGACTGTTTCATTCTAACTTATAAACAGTAGAAGTCAGCGGTTAGCAAAAGTCACTCTGTTCTGTCCTAAACAGTTAATAAAGTAGGCACTGTTCCTGCCCGTACACATAGTAAAGTATACAGACAGGAGACCAAAGGTTACTTATTTGTGTGAACAACAGTCCACCCATTTAGATTCTCTATTAGTCACTAAATCCTAAATACACATTCAAATTACACAAATTAACTTACTGTCACAAAAATCATGAAGTGTAAATAGATAAGATTTCTGTGAGGAATATAGGACACAATACCCCAATTTGGTCTAAGATGTGTCATCATAAAAACCTGATGGAACACAGAGGATATTGCTATTCTGTGACCATAGTCAGCTGTAGGATATGGTAACCAGTGTTTGAAGGGGGTGCTGTGATTAGAATGGAGGGGAATAAAAGGAGGAGGAGGAGGAAAAGCTGAGGAAGGAGAATGAGTAAAAGTTACAGACACTTTATGAGCACTACACAAGGGATTAATCTAAAATAACTAATAACCAAACATCATTCGTGTGTGGGCTTTCCCATTCACTCTCGTCATTCACTCCCTAAAGAGGAGACCGAGCACTGCACTGCTTTTACAGTACGTTCACACCATAGATTGTAAATAAAAATGGATGTAATCCGCCCATTGGTCCCCTATTCTCTGATATGACTCAAAGTCTGATATGACTCAAAGTCAAAAAAATGGCGATAACATTTATATTATGTTACATTACATTATCTTATCTTACATTATGTTGATCTCAGAATTGATAAAGTCTCTTGGAATTAGAGCTGAAACGTCTTCACCTTGAAAACTGATTGCAGATGATTTTGCGTTAACCCTTTCTTCAAGATAACCTGGATGACTGAGAACTTCCACAGACAATTTAGGGAGTATAGTATTACGACATTTATAGATATTATTTTGAAAATGCAATATAAAACACATTTTTTACAGGTTCTTTGAGGGCCCTCCCCTGCCCTGGGCCCTAGGTAAACAGTACCATTCCTCTGCCCAGTCTGACACCCCTGGCTCAAGGACCTAAGACATTACCTCACAAATGGTCCTCAGGTATGCAAGCCACCATACAGCATTATACCTCTGTCCACCAGAGGCTCCAAAAGCAGAAAAATACTGTGAAACCCCATGATGACTTTACAAGTGTAAAAACCTGTTTACGGCCTGGTACAAGATCTCAATAACAAAAAGTTATTGTTACGTGACAACTTTAGGGGGAGTGAATATTTTTTTTGTTTGCCCTCAGTGTTTTATTATTATGCATAATTAAGGGAGTGGTGCCTTTGATTGGCAGATTGGGTGCCATTTTGATCCGCAGCCCAGGCGATGCTAACATCTGCAACTAGCACTCTGCATCTTTTTTTGCTGATCAGGAAAGTTTTGCACAAAAAACACCAGAATATTTTTCTGCAGTATTATGTCCCTTCATTGACAGACCAGCCAAAAAGCATGGCTCTTCTTTTGGGTAAAATTCTAATTGAACTGCCACTAGTTGTGGAGTAGGAGTTTGAGTAATTGATCCTAGGAGCTATCTTGTCTGGGGTTATATGCCTCTGGTAGGGCCTCCCAAAGCAAATAGGTCCTAGGTAACAGGTCAGATTAAGAGCAGCTCAGAAGCCCTTAATTAAGAAAATAAAAACAAGGACTGTGACGTCGCCCGGCATGGCGCTTGCAGCCCAGGCCTGGTCCATGGAGCCAAGTCCAGGGTTGGGGCTTGAACGCGTGCGACCAGCCCGACTTGGGCTGACTTCCCTTGGACCCTGGACCCACCACGTGTGGGAGGAACCGTAAGCGGCTGGTGCTTTGTGGCTCAAGCAGCAGTCGAAGGCAAGGGCCCCAACACCCCAATCTCTGGACAAAAAACTGGCCTTAGGGATGTTGAACATTACCTCGCTGCCGGGGAAGGACCCTGAGCTTGACAGGTAACGACTAGAGATAGTCGGGCTCACCTCCACGCAAAGGTTGGGCTCTGGAACCACACCCTTTGAGACAGGGCATCACTGTATATCAGTACAAGTTAATCAAATAATTTTGTAATGACCGTTCTAAGGGCCAGGATGCAAGAGCGTGATGAGGCACTTGATTTCATTGTGAAAGACTCTCAGCCTTTCACTGCAGTGTCTGATCCATGTTTCCAAGCATTGGTGGCTAAACTGGATCCTACATACATTATCCCCTCTAGACAGACTGTTAAAGCCATGGTGGAGAAGCAGTATGTGGAAGAAAAGAAGAAGGCCAAGGTGGCATTGTTGAGCCTTGAACACGTCAGCCTCATGGCAGACCTCAATGAACATGGATGCATATCTTGTTGTCACATGCCATTATATTAATGAGGGTAAACTCTCCACTTTTGGGGTACGCCCTTTTCCAAAAGTCACACAGCAGAGAATATTGCTGTAATTGGTCGTGAGCTAATGGAAGAATGGGCAACACAAACAAAAGTAAGATGCTTGGTGACTGATGAAGAACCAAATATAATTGCTACTGCAAACATTCTGTAAGTTAGGCAGAATGTTTGGACTAGCACATGCAGTGGCAGCAGCAGTGGGATGCAGTCGCAGCTGACTACAGAATTATCTCCGTTGACTTCCACTAAATATGAAGCAACAGTCCAGTGTGTGAGAATACTTTTACTATATCAGGCAGCCACGGTTGAGCTCTCTCAAGAGCAAAAGTGTCATCCCACATCCTCTGCATGTAACCTCTCTGACTAGGATTACTGGAGTAGTAGCATTCCAACAGAGACTTGTCATCGCATCTCACCCATCTCCGTCTTGGTCTTCTTCCAGTAGTCCATTCGTTATCACAGTGCTCTGGTTCCCCAGCACCTGATACAGACCTTGTTTGCCGGTCGATGTCTGAGCTGGCTTCCCATATATTTCATTGTCACTTATCATTTTTTATGCAGTAGGCAGTGGTGTGAAGGGTCTTGCCCACACTGATAGCTAATAGTGCTCCAAAATGCATTATGGAACTTTTTTTTAGGTCAACTTGGAGCAGGAAATGGCAATGGTCTTGGGTCTCCTTTATCTTGTATTTTTGTCTGAGTAAAAAACTTGAAGCAGCAGAAACAAAACGTTTCTGAGCAGTGTCTCTGCTCAGAACAGTGACTCTGAGCAGTGTGGAAAGAGTTTACATGTAGAAACATCTTTCTACATGTTCCTTCAGCAACAAATGAACACAAAGCCTAATCAACAATCACAGTCAGGTGTTTCAAAGATCTGTGGACTTGTCGTGGAGACCAACTATTATCAAAACCTTGAACCACTTGCACTTGTTTTGCCCCCACAAAGTTGTGCACTGCATTAGCATATGCACATTAGCTTCAGGTCAAATAAGGTCTTGTACATTTGTTCTGGTCAGACAGCCTCCTTTTGTTGAGTTCATTAATATAGTCGAGTTTCAACTGAAGCATTTTCTGTAATTTGAAACTCATATTTTGTAGATGTCTTGGCAATGGAGAGAGAGTATGACTTGTATAAGGACAATTAAACATTGCCTAGCCTATGTAAATGAAATAAATCCAAGCGTAAAAAAGATTAAGTGCTGCAGACCTATGTTGGCTTTTTGATCTATTTAGACAGACTTCCTACAACTCTTTCAGACTAGAGTTGTAGTTGCAACAAATGTATTGTTTATTCAAATCAGATTACATTAATGTGGGCATGTGGTATGAATGCACATTAACATGTCAGCTCTAACAGGTATAATCAACCAAAAAACTAACCGCTATACAGCTTTTTTGAACAGTAATTTTACACATACATTTAGTTGTTATCTTAGACAAATGCGTATAAGAACTGCAGATTGTAGGCCTTGTGGCTCTCAGCGAATGATGGCACACAGCTCATGAGGTGAAGGGTGAAGGGTAAGGCCCACAGATGGAGTGAGCTGTAGGTCCTCCTTCTTAACTCCAGGTGGAGGGGTGAAGTGAAAGTGCTGGAGAAGTGAGGTGAAGAAGAGGAACAACTCCATCTTGGCCAGGCTCTCTCCCAAACATGCTCTACGACCTGCAAAAAGTTACACATACTTTATGAGCAGTACACAAGGGATAGGTCTAAAATAGACAACAACAAAACATCGTTTACCTGCAGAGAAGGGCAAAAAAGCATCTCTCTTGGTGAATTTACCATCCTTGTCCAAGAAATGAGAAGGGTTGAAGGTGTGTGGGCTTTCCCATTCACTCTCGTCATACAGGACAGAAGTTAGAAGAGGAATTACAACAGTATCCTACAGGCATAAAAATAATACACTTGTTAAAGACATAATAAGTCATAACTGGTGAATGTTTGCTCACATCTGGCACAATACACCACCCTCCTTTAGTGCTCATCACTAAGTATAAAACCAATCTCACTTTATTATGGCTTTTTTAAATAACCCTCATGTTATTTTATTGTAGTATGTTTCCTTTGTGAGCTGTGACAGGTGGAAAGCTTCACATTTAAAAGCTTCACCCATAAATTAAGTATTAAAATTTTGTAATACAAGCAGAATTTGATGAACAAATATACTAACTTCCACTCCACATTAGTTATCAACAGCACAAACAACTGACCTTTTTAATGAAAAAGCCCTGAAAAGTAACGTCTTGGCTGGTTTTGTGACGCAATGTTGGGAAAATGTTGGCGAGTCTCTGTGTTTCATGTATGACTGCATCAGTGTAGGGCAAGTTCTTCCGGTCCTCTGCACAAATTTGCCGATTACCCACCACAGTGCTGAGCTCCTCATGGACCTTATCTAGAGAGAAACATAATTTTATTTTTCTTTAAACACATTAAACTTTCTTTACTTGAAAGACAAACACAAAACATGGGTCTGTGGTCCTTACTTTGAATGTGTGGATATTTAGCCATTAAGAGTAAGCCCCATCTGAGTGTAGCTGCTGTGGTGTCTGTACCAGCAGCAAACAGGTTCTTTACTGAGTATGTCAGGTTCTTGTCATTGTAGTAAGTCTCCTTATGCAAGTCCTAATATAAAGCATATAATGGGTGTAAAGAGGAATAAATAAAAATGAAAATAAGTGCAATATCTTTAAAAGAAAAATAAATTTAAAAAAGGAAAGTGTGCTGGTCATGCCTCTTCTTTCTTCTTTCGGATCAGAAAGCAGTCCACAAACCCACGACATATCTGAGGGTTCAATGTATTTTTTAAACCAGCCACTAAGTTGTGAATATCTTTCACATTTAAATCAGCGTTTCTTAAAAATTTGTTTCGATTGTTTATCCAACAGCCCAGCCAGGGAAACATGTTGTAAAGCTGTAATGCAAAGAATGTTATAAATGATGTGTATAAATGGCAATGTGTGAATTTCAATGTTCTTTACAAAGTCTAACAACATTACATGGATTGATGCAGAACCTGACAGAAGTATATTTTCATTAGCTCTTGTCACCATGTTTTTGAACATTGGGTCATCATATTCAAACCTGCTTCCATACACAATAGATGAGATGATGTTAGATGTGGCATAGTTTACTGGACATGTTGTTTCAAATGGTTTTCCTACAGGAAAAAGAATAGCAATAGAATTAGAAAGTGGTCCAACTATATATGTATCTGTTTATAGTTTATTTGCGTAGAAACCCAAATCTTAATACCTTTATGCTTTTCGAACTCTTGAATCAGATGGTAGCATTCTTCAATAATCTGATCTTCGGCTAGTCTTTTGCCCATCCCAAAATCTCTCAAAGTGGTTAGTGCAAATCTTCTCATCTCTTTCCATGATTCCCCATTTGCAAAAATAATCCCTGAACTCAAAAAAAACAAATCCCTGAACTCAAAAAAAACAAATCTGAACTTATTTTGCTATCAGCAATAGTGATGCATGATCATATGGGAAAATTAAAACAAGTCCTACCGTGACCCTGAGTTAAATCATAAAAAATAGGAGGAATGTCACGATCACCAAACTCTTCTGCATAACCAACAAGAGCCTCCTTGACTGACTTGTATCCAGCCAAAACCACAACTTTTGTTGTACCCAGGTAAATGGTAAATACAGACCCATATTTCTTTGACATCTAAAGAGGAATTATACCATATCAGAATTTATATATATATATATATATTTAAATTTGTGTTTATTTGGAGAGTTAACCTCACCTCACAGAGGGTTTTAAATGGTCTCTTGAGATCAAGTTGCAACAAGTTGCCAAGCAGTGGCAAAGGCCTTGGTCCTGGAGGTTCCTTCCTCAATTCTCCAGATGTGAAGCTGTTCCATATTATATTTAGGAATAGTATGAGAGCAATGGTCCCCAACAGAGTGGTGGGACTGCTCAAGAAGATCGAACCATAATCCTCTGAAACAAACATTTTCTGTTCCACTGCTACTGTGAAAACAATTTAAGAACAACATGTCCTTTCAAGAGGTTAGCCCACCCCTTTGGAACCTGATACAGGAGAAGTACTGCCTTCAGCACAATTAAGTGCCTTGATGAGCTTACTCCTAAATTCTACACTTACAGGTCAAAGTGTAGGATTTAGTAAACAGAAACAGACTTATAAAATGTCACAACAACGGTGATGAAACTGCAAACTGATAAATGATAAGTTCACCTTAAACGGAGTAAAGGTCAACAATTCTATAAGTACAAACATGTGCTGGCAGTTTACCCAAAAGGTATTTGTAAAAACTAAAAAGTGAGTGAATGCTAGGTTTAATGTACAATTATTGTTATTCTGCTTCACTTCATGTTCCTTGGCTCCAAAGGAATATCTTGTTTGCATGATTGCATCACTATGCATCAGAAAGAAAACATTTCAGTTTTTCCATGAGTACTGTGTGAGAAATGCTATTAATGGAATAAGTAAATGCCCTTGTCCTTATTCTTAATTAGTTGTTTAGCACCTCTACATTTCTCTTTTCAAGATTTGCCAAAAGCAAACAGATTTTTTAATAAATATATGAAAAATATTTTTTGAATATATAAAAAGTTATCTTTTATTTTTATGTAATGTTAAATATTCATTATTAGAGGTCGACCAATAGTGAATTTGAACAATACCAATAACTAGGTTGGACTATACTTTCAAATAACCGTTAAATTAACCTATAGTTTTTAAATACTAGATACTAGATAAAAAAATACATAACACTTCAAGCAAAACTGTGCTGAACAATATTTCAAAATAGCAAAACAAAGAAAGATAGTACTGAACCATGTGCTAAATGAAATAAATATAGAACTCTCTAACACTTCTCTCAGCATTAATGGTAAACATACTGCAGTGTTTGCTGTGGGCCAAGTGCCTTGGCGGTGGTCAAAGGTCACATGACTGGTTATGGGGGGTTGGGAGAAGGAATAGTGATTCAAACAACATATAGCCAACCATATCTTACTGCAGAGATTAAATGCATTCAAAGAAAAAGAAACTAAATATTTTGAGCTCTTTTATTTTCCATGCTTATTAAACTGAACTGTGGGCCTACAACATCAACAGAATGTTGAGGGATATTTTAATATTCTGTAACAAAATTATGGTTTGTGATGATACCTTCACAGCTCTACCTTCATTTAACCAACCAGGTTTAGGTTACAGGCTACAGTAGCAATACAACAGCAGCTCATTATCAAAGCTCACCTAAAAATAAATCATAGTAGAGAGAAAAGCCTTGTCTGGGTCTTCATGGTAACGCAAAGCTTTACTCCGACAAACTGCTGCTACATGAAGTGGGTTTTCCTCTAGCTCCCTGCAAACAACAGGCTGCTTTCTAAAAAACTTCAAAAACAGACCAAACAGCTGAATATATTGCGCCCTAACAGACCAAACAGCTGAATATATTGCGCCCTAACAGACCAAACAGCTGAATATATTGCGCCCTAACAGACCAAACAGCTGAATATATTGCCCTAACAGACCAAACAGCTGAATATATTGCGCCCACTAGTGCAACTAGTGAACACTTTTTGCTCATCATTGGTGATAACATATTGCTGAAATCAGTTTAGTAATATTATTTCTAATACCCTTAGACATCACACTGGCTAAGGCAATGGGCCTACAGTTTTCTATACTGGATATTTTTCTTATTTTGTCCTTGATTACAGGTATGAGCAAGACAAAGAGCTATTAACATCGCCGTAAAATAACAAGTCTGGGACTGGCAAATTTCAAATGCTCTGCTGTGATCTGATCTAGGCCACAAGATTTATTAAGAGCTAATAATCCAATAGCAGACGTTACTTCCTCAGCCCTGATAAACACATTATCAAAAGACATATTCCCAATAATAAAACCGTCATTTTTAACACAATTGAATAGATTAATGTAATGCTTTCTTCCAAAGCTCAGCAATGTTTTCAGACCCAGTAACCCTATCAACACTAGAGGGCAGAGCAATCTTACATCTTTCCAGAAATCTTGTATATCTATGTACATCATATCATTTTGTAGTTCCAGCTTTAAGAAAATGTTTGCTCCTTATTATGAAGTGCATAGCATATTTAAACTGTATGACAGCTAGTTTCGTTTTGTCACATGTAGGGCCATTCCACGGTTTCCCAGTAGCAACCCAATTGAAGGCTTCTCTTGCATGCTAATGGAGTTTACTCACGTGCTCACTCCATCTTGGTCTAACATTATATCGTTTAGACTTTTGTTACAAAGTGATTTGCTTGCATTCTTTAATGCCATCACATCACAATAACATTACATCATACATATTACAAAAATCATCATTATTGTTTTGGTTTTGTTAGAGTTAATATTATCACACAAAAATACATCATATGGAATTTGGATATTCCCAAGAGACTTGTCAGGTTCTAATAATGCTGCAGATCACAGTCTGTGAGCTTAGCCCACTCAACTTTCCCATCAGTGTGGTTATCCTTTTTAGTTATCTCAGTTACTTTTTCTATATTTAATATAACAGAAATAGGCATGTGATTGGTTGCTGCCATTCTATACAAGATCTCGACATTCACTATACTTTCATGATCATCAGCAGTGCATATGCAGTGCTCCAGCCATGAATTTGTATTCCAGGCCTCACTGACATACAGTTGTGCTCATAAGTTTATATATCCTGGCACAATTACAATTTATTTGGCCATTTTTCAGAGAATATGAATAATATCACAAAAAACTTTTTTTCACTCATAGTAAGTGGTTGGGTGAAGCCATTTATTGTCAAACAACTGTGTTTATTTTTTAAAAATTATGATGACAACAGAAACTACAGAAATGACCCTGATCAAAAGTTTACATACCCCACTTAATACTATGTATTGCCACCTTTAACATCAATGACATCTTGAAGTATTTTGTGATAGTTGTGGATGAGGTTCTTTATTTTCTCAGATGGTAAAGCTGCCTATTCTTTTTGAAAAAAAGTTCCTGTAAATTCTTGGGCTGTCTTGCATGAACTGCACGTTTGAGATCTTCACAGAGTGGCTCAATGATATTGAAGTCAGACTGAGATGACCAGTCCAGAACCTTGACTTTATGCAGATGTAGTCAATGACAGGTTGACTTGGCCTTGTGCTTTGGATTGTTGTTATGTTGTAACGTCCAAGTATGTCCCATCCGCAGCTTCTGGGCTGATTAGTACAACTTTAACGCAAGTATTTTTGATAACATACTGCATTAATCTTGCCATCAATTTTGACCAAGTTTCCTGTGCCTTTGTGGCTCACACATCCCCAAACCATCAGCGTTCCACCTCCATGTTTCACAGTAGGAATGGTGTACTTTTCATCATAGGCCTTGTTGACTCCTCTCCAAATATAACATTTATGTCATTCATATTCTCAGAAAAATTGCATAAAAAAAAGAAAAAACACAAATTTTGCCACGGTATGTAAACTTCTGAGCACAACTGTATGTTTAGCAGTCAGACGGCAAGAAATCCAATAAAAGAGCCTATAAAGGCAAGCTTTTGAATATATTTATTCTCATTTGCAAGACTGTCAGAAGGTGTGTAGACATTCAAAATAATAAAATCATTGTCATTATTGGCTACTTTAATTCCTACATACCAATCAACGTTGAGTCTAATCACTGTAAATACAGGATCGTTTGTCATGTGTCACATAATGCCCATTCCGTCAGATATTCTGCCTTGCACAATCCCCAAACTCAAGTCTGTGGTGGACTCTCCCGCCATGTGAAAAACACTATTAACAAAGTTAAGGTATGGTATGACTGTACATTAACATTTCAGGTCTAACAGGTGTTATCAACCAATGAACTAATAACTATACAACTTTTTGAAATAGTAATTTTGCATATACATTTAGTTGTTATCTTAGACAAACACATATAAGAACTGCAGATTGTAGGGCTTGTGTCTCTCAGCGAATGATGGCACACAGCTCATGAGGGGAAGGGCTGAGGGTAAAGCCCACAGATGGAGTGAGCTGTAGGTCCTCCTCCTTAACTCCAGGTGGAGGGGTGAAGTGAAAGTGCTGGAGAAGTGAGGTGAAGAAAAGGAACAACTCCATCTTGGCCAGGCTCTCTCCCAAACATACTCTACGACCTGCAAAAAGTTACACATACTTTGTAAGCACTACACTAGGGATAGGTCTAAAATAGTCAACAACATAACATTGTTTACCTGCAGAGAAGGGCAAAAAAGCATCTCTCTTGGTGAATTTACCATCTTTGTCCAGGAAATGAGAAGGGTTGAAGGTGTGTGGGCTTTCCCATTCACTCTCATCATACAGGACAGAAGTTAGAAGAGGAATTACAACAGTATCCTACAGGCATAAAAATAATACACTTGTTAAAGGCATAATAAGTCATAACTGGTGAATGTTTGCTCACATCTGGCACAATACACCACCCTCCTTTAGTGCTCATCACTAAGTATTAAACCAATCTCACTTTACTATGGCTTTCACATTCAAAAGCATCACCCATAAATTAAGTAGTAAAAATTTGTAATACAAGCAGAATTTGATGAACAAATATACTAACTTCCACTCCACATTAGTTATCAACAGCACAAACAACTGACCTTTTTAATGAAAAAGCCCTGAAAAGTAATGTCTTGGCTGGTTTTGTGATTAAAGGACATTGGGACAATGTTGGCGAGTCTCTGTGTTTCATGTATGACTGCATCAGTGTAGGGTAAGTTCTTCCGGTCCTCTGCACAAATTTGCCGATTACCCACCACAGTGCTGAGCTCCTCATAGACCTGATCTAGAGACAAACAATAAAAAAAATAAAACTCACTTGAAAGACAAACACACAAAACATGGGTCTGTGGTCCTTACTTTGAATGTGTGGATATTTAGCCATTAAGAGTAAGCCCCATCTGAGTGTAGCTGCTGTGGTGTCTGTACCAGCAGCAAACAGGTCGGCCACTGAGTATGTCAGGTTCTTGTCATTGTAGTAAGTCTCCTTATGCAAGTCCTAATATAAAGCATATAATGGATGTAAAGAAGAATAAATAAAAATAGAAATAAGTGAAATATCTTTAAAAAAAAAAACAAAATTAAAAAAAGGAAATTGTGCTGGTCATACCTCCTCTTTCTTCTTTCGGATCAGAAAGCAGTCCACAAACCCACGACATATCTGAGGGTTCAATGTCTTTTTTAAATCAGCCACTAAGTTGTGAATATCTTTCACATTTAAATCAGCGTTTCTTAAAAATTTGTTCCGATTGTTTATCCAACAGCCCAGCCAGGGAAACATGTTGTAAAGCTGTAATGCAAAGAATGTTATAAATGCTGTGTATAAATGGCATTGTGTGAATTTCAATGTTCTTTAGAAAGTCTAACAACATTACATGGATTGATGCAGAACCTGACAGACGGATATTTTCATTAGCTCTTGCCACCATGTTTTTGAACATTGGGTCATCATATTCAAACCTGCTTCCATACACAATAGATGAGATGATGTTAGATGTGGCATAGTTTACTGGACATGTTGTTTCAAATGGTTTTCCTACAGGAAAAAGAATAGCAATAGAATTAGAAAGTGGTCCAACTATATATGTATCTGTTTATAGTTTATTTGTGTAGAAACCCAAATCTTAATACCTTTATGCTTTTCGAACTCTTGAATCAGATGGTAGCATTCTTCGATAATCTGATCTTCGGCTAGTCTTTTGCCCATCCCAAAATCTCTCAAAGTGGTTAGTGCAAATCTTCTCATCTCTTTCCATGATTCCCCATTTGCAAAAATAATCCCTATCAAAAAATCAAATCAAATCTGAACTAATGGTGCTGTCAGCAATAGTGATGCAAGAACATATGGGAAAAGTAAAACAAGTACTACCGTGACCCTGAGTTAAATCATAAAAAATAGGAGGAATGTCACGATCACCAAACTCTTCTGCATAACCAACAAGAGCCTCCTTGACTGACTTGTATCCAGCCAAAACCACAACTTTTGTTGTACCCAGGTAAATGGTAAAAACAGACCCATATTTCTTTGACATCTAAAGAGGAATTATACCATATCAGAATTTATATATATATATATATATATATATATATTTAAATTTGTGTTTATTTGGAGAGTTAACCTCACCTCACAGAGGGTTTTAAATGGTCTCTTGAGATCAAGTTGCAACAAGTTGCCAAGCAGTGGCAAAGGCCTTGGTCCTGGAGGTTCCTTCCTCAATTCCCCAGATGTGAAGCTGTTCGATATTATATTTAGGAATAGTATGAGAGCAATGGTCCCCAACAGAGTGGTGGGACTGCTCAAGAAGATCGAACCATAATCCTCTGAAACAAACATTTTCTGTGCCACTGCTACTGTGAAAACATTTTAAGAACATGTCCTTTCAAGAGGTTAGCCCACCCCTTTGAAACCTTATACAGGAGAAGTACTGCCTTCAGCACAATTAAGTGCCTTGATGAGCTTACTCCTAAATTCTACACTTACAGGTCAAAGTGTAGGATATAGTAAACAGTCTTATGAAATGTCACAACAAACGTGATGAAACTGCAAACTGATAAAAAAGTAGATAAGATAAGTTCATCTTAAACGGAATAAAGGTCAACGATTCTATAAGTACAAACATGTGGTGCTGGCAGTTTACCCAAAAGGTATTTGTAAAAACTAAAAAGTGAGTGAATGCTATGCCTAAAGTACAATTATTGTTCTTCTGCTTCACTTCATGTGCCTTGGCTCCTCCAAAGGAATATCTTGTTTGCATGATTACATCACTATGCATCAGAAAGGATAAAAAGACAAATCAGTCTAACATTTCAGTTTTTACATGAGTACTGTGTGAGAACTGCAAACAATGGAATAAGTAAATGCCCTTGTCCTTATTCTTAATTAGTTGTTTAGCAACACTACATTTCTCTTTTCAAGATTTGCCAATAGCAAAAATATATTTTTATTGAATATATGCAAAATATTTTCTTTAATAAATAAAAAGTTTATCTTTATATAATCTTAGATAGCACCAGAGAAACCAAACTCAAAACTAAATAACCTATAGTTTTAAAATACTAGACACTAGATAAAAAACCTACATAACACTTCAAGGAAAACTGTGCTGAACTTTATTACAAAATAACAAAATAAAAAATAAAAATAGTTCAGAAACATGTGTAAATGAAATAAATAAAGAACACTCTAACACTTCTCTCAGCCTTAATGGTAAACACTCTTTTATTTTTCCTGGTTATTAAACAGAACTACGGGCCTACAACATCAACAGAATGTTGAGGGATAATTTAATATTCTGTAATTATATTATAATTTTTGATGATACCTTCCCAGCTCGACCTTCATTTAACCAACCATGTTTTGATTAGAGGCCTACGCCTATGTGTTTAATTTCAATTAATAAAACTATACAGTAGCAATACAACAGCAGCTCAGTGTCAAAGCTCACCTAACATAAATCATATTTGTGAATGAAGGCTTGTCTGGGTCTTCATTGGACTGGTATACCAGACCATTTTCCTTTTTTCAAAAAGAGGATGTATTTTGCGGACGGACCAATAACAAGATGTTTTTCTGCTGCAGCGTGTGGTTTGCTGGCTATGTTATACACAAATAACTTGGCTTATGCGGCTAGTTCAAAGCAATCAACATGGCGGGTGCTGCTACCAAATTACCGAGCAGTTTATTTCTGCTCTCGACTCTGTTTTGAATAATCCACAAAATATAAAAACAATGAAAACACCTTGGTGTCCATACTATTCCTGGCCATGTTAACTAGAAGCACTAAGGTGGCTTCCTTGTTGACAACCGCTCATGTAGTGTCGCCCTTTATCATGTTATGTCCGGCGTTCTCTGATTGGTTAACATTCCTTGTTTAATCCCCATCCTTAAAATTGAGTGCAGGCAACAGTGTATCAGACTTTTTTGTATAAAACAATGACTGTAGAAAATATGTTCGTCTTCTGTCCATTGGTCCCCTATTCACCTAAACTGTCGTTATGAAAAGGTGAAAACATGGCGGTTACATCCGGGCTTTTCGGCTTTTACTGCATAGCTTTTCAGATAGCATAAACAGACATATTAATAAAAAAATCTCTAGAGACCAGAGCCATCTTTTGGACCAGGCTGTAAACATGATTTTTACACTTGTAAAGTCGCCATTGGGTTTCTCCTTATATTTTTGCTTTTGGAGCCTGCCCTCTGGTGGACAGCAGCATATTGCTGTATTTGCTGACTATCGCCGTACGGCGGCGACCTTACGCGAGGACCGTTTAAGAGTTTCCACAAGAGAGGCTTGTTCACAACACGTTTCCTCCCGCAGGGTGTGGGTCCATGGGAGGTTGGCCCCACGATGCTCTTTCGGGCTGTGCCCAGCCTGGTCCCGTGGGGAGAGTCCCAGCCACCAAGCGTTCAAGCCCCAACCCTGGGCTGCGCCATGCTCTGGCAATGTCACAGTCCTTTTAATTTTCTCCATAAAGGCCTTCTGAACCGCTTCTAGTCCGACCTGTCACCTAGGACCTATTTGCTTTGGAAGGCCTTACCAGGGGCGTAAAGGCCCAGACAACATAGCTCCTAGGACATTAGTTTACTCAAAACCCCTCCACCACAAGACTGTGGTAGTACAGTTTAAATTTTACTGGCACAAAAAAGAAGAGCCATGCTTTTTGGCTGGTCTGTCAATGAAGGGAGATAATTCTACGGCAAAATATCCTGGTGTTTTTTGTGCAACACTTCCCTGAGCAACAAAATAAGACACAGCTCACAACTAGCACTCAATGCTAACAGTAGTTAGCATCGCAGGGCTAAGAGGCTGCCCTGACTTAAAATAGCACCCAATCTGCCAATCAAAGATGCCACTCCCTTAATTATGCATAATAATAAAACATTAGGCTGAGGGTAAAAACACAAAATTGTCATTCCCCCTAAAGTTGTCAAGTAACAATAACTTAGCTCTAGAGACAAGAGGCATCCTTTGTACCAGGCTGTAAACAGGTTTTTTACACTTGTAAAGTCATCATGGGGTTTCACTGCATTTGGAGCCTGCCCTCTGGTGGACGGAGGTATATGGCTGTATGGTGGCCTGCCTGACCATTTGTGAGGTAATGTCTTAGGGGCTAGGGTATACTTCCTGACTTGTCTGTGGAAGTTCTCAGTTATCCAGGTTATCTTGAAGAAAAGATTAAAGTAAAAGCATCTGGTCTCAGTTTAAGGTGAAGACGTTTCATCTCTAATTCCAAGAGAAAATCTCTTGGAATCAATTCTGAGGTAAACTGGTAAGAAAGCTTTTTATCTATATTGGGAGGGGTTTGACCTGAAACTAAACCTGATAGGACCAGACTGTTCTGGTCTCATAGTCATTTGCTATGAAAGGACAGTGTGACTTCTGATGTGAGAGTGGTTAGAGGTTCAGGTGAGTTGTTAGTGTCACTGTTCCATTTGTAAAGCTCTGAGAGACTGTAGATACCCTGGACATTCAACAAAACCAAGAGGACACAGAAACCAAACAGACAGGAACCAGGGACAGAAGGGAAGTGTGTAGCTATCCCTCATGTGTCTGGTTTATCTGAAAAACTTAAAAGGATATTCTACAAACACAACATTCCAGTCCACTTTAAACCAGGGAATATGCTGCATCAAAAACTGGTCCATCCTAAAGTTAAGGTCCCCTTGCACAAACAGAGTAATGTGGTTTATGCAGTTCAGTGTAGCGAAGAGTAACTTCACAAAAGGATATCTCAGCCCAGAAGAGCCAATCCTGGTGGAGTCTGTAGTCCACCTCCACCTTAAGAAAGGACATCCCTTTGAGGACAGCAATGTTAGTACAAAGGGAAAATGGGAGAAACAACTATTACTGTTGTCACTCTAATCTAGTCATAGTCTTTTGTTAGCAAACATGTTAGCAAACATGTTGTTAACATTGTTTTTGCAAAATTATTTATGCCCTGCATTATTCATTATAAATGCACAGCTTTAGAAGAAACTTGAGGCCAAGGATATGTTTGATTTCATAGACAGAATATTTTCTTGTCTACGGAAATCTGCTTTAAAGACTTTTTTTTGCAAATGCAAACACCCGTCAGTGGGCATTTACTTAAATGTTAAATAGTTTTCTTCTTAACATTTTCAACAATAGCTCTTTTTCTTGTAAATAATAATAACAATCAGAATGACAGTATAAACACTGTAGCAGTGTTTTTCAACCAGTGTGCGTCAGAACACTAGCGTGCCATGACAGATCGTCAGGTGTACAGTGGAAAATTATTCAATTTCATCCTGATTGGTACTCATTGACGGTATAAGGGCTGGACATAGCAAGCCCGCTCCCGGGTCAGAAGCCTATTAGGAAGTAGGGGTTGGCTCCATCAAGCATGACCCCCATTCACATCCATTGAAAAATTGGCGGCAATTACGAAGTGACTTATTTTGTCACAGTAATCATTCTAACGGTGCCGCCTTTCTTTAAACACATTCTTATTATTTCCGTAATCGCTATATTGATATTTGTCACATAACTCATGATATTAAGATTAATAACTGACCTATCAGCTGCCTCCATTCTTCTACGTCAGCTCGCAGGGGCGTGGCTGATCTCGCTCCCATCTAGTTTACACTGCTCTCGGTAAAAGAAGCCGCTGGATGTTTATGAACACAAGAAAGACCCGCGGAGGCCTAACTATTTTAAATCAGTGAAATTTAAGGTTTTTGCTACAACCAAAGATTTTTTTTGGTTAGTCTTTGTTTTCCAAAGTTTTTTAGCCAGTATGGCTTCATTTTTTGTTAATTAGTTTGTTAGTTGCCGCTGTTCATGAATGGAGATTGCTTGCTGTTAGCTAAAAGCTAACGCTAGCTGTGTTTGATTTAATTCAGCTGATTTAAATCACTTTTTCATCGTACAACTGCACTAAATGATCCACGCTCCAGTTTCTAGGTGAGTACATTTTTGCATGTCTTAAAATACTGCTCAGAATATATACATTTCTTATACGTTTGTTAGCTGACCCGAAGGTGGCTTCGCCCAGTGACTGTAGAAGTCAGCGCTTTCTACCGTCAATGGCTTCGCCGCTATCTGCAGGACTTTCAACTTTCAACTTTCAACAAGCCCGGTTCTGATTGACTCGCTGGCTACCATGCTAACTCGCACTTAAACCTAGCTCATATGCCCAAATTAGGACTTCTGGCTCCATAAAATCAGCATGGCTAAAAATGGCGACTGAAATGGCTTCACATTCAAGGTTCGTAATGCTATGGGTGACGTCACACTCCTTATGTCCAGCTCTTCTGCATTCATTGTTGGTATTCTAAGCGGGCGGCGTGTAGTGAACATTTAACATGCTCTTCCACTAAAGGGCAGTATCGTGCTAAATACGAAAGTACAATATAGTCATCCTGCGAGTGAGACAACGCCGCAGGTTATCCATCGAAGGTAATATTAATGGATAAATATTTGAAAAGAAAAAGTTCTGGAGAACATTCTTACCCATAAGTTACACACATTACATACTATATATATCTATATATATATATATATATGTATATATATAAATATGTGTGTGTGTATATATTTAACTTACATCCAAAAATGCATGATGGAGGTTTTTAAGGTCACCTTGGAGCAGGAAATGGTGATGGTCCCAGCTCTCCATTATCTTGTATTTTTGTCTAGAGCATAAAACTTGGAGAAGCAGCAGAACTAAAACTGTTCTGAGCAGAGACACTAAACTTGCCCACTTGACCTTTCTACATGTTCCTTCAGCAACAAATGAACACGAAGCCTAATCAACATTCACAGTCAGGTGTTTCAAAGATCTGTGGACTTGCCGTGGGGACAAACCTATTATCAAAACTTTGCACCATTTGCAGTTGTTTGGCCCCACAAAGCTGTGCAGTGCAGTAGCCTATGCACATTAGCTTCAGGTCAAAAGAGGTCTTGTACATTTGTTCTTGTCAGACAGCCTCCCCTTTTGTTGAGTTCATTAATATAGTAGAGTTTCAACTGAAGCATTTTCTGTCATTTGAAACTTATATTTTGTAGATGTCGTGGCAATGTAGAGAGGGTATGACTTTTATAAGGACAATAAAACATTACATAGCCTATGTAAATGAAAGAAATCCAAGCATAAAGTAGATTAAGTGCTGCAGACCTAAGTTCGCCTTTTGATCTATATAGACAGACTTCCTACAACTCTAATAGACAAGAGTTGTGGTTGCAACAGATGAATTGTTTATTCAAATCAGATTACATTAATATGTGGGCCTGTGGTATGAATGCACACTTCATGTCAGCTCTAACAGGTATAATCAACCAATAAACTAATAGCTATACAACTCTTTGAAATAAAGTTTTTTACTCTAGCTAGGCGATAGATGTTTTTTTCCGGATTTATTCGGTCCAAAGTCAGCTCCCGCTTGACCAATACAGATTTTTTACCTATAGCTCCGATGGGCCCGAAAGTCAGCTTTTCACTAACTTGATTTTTTCACATCATTGCTTAGGCCCGATGTCAGCATCCCGCCGACTAATGATATCATATTCAGATTATTGTCCATAACTCGCTCCGCTAAGTCAGTTTCTAGAATCCCGACAGTTACAGACAATAGGCCTAGGCCACGGCATGAACACTGTTCAGTGGGAGAAAGAGACAAAAGGCAACACGCTGGTTTCGTGGTTCTGTTCTCTCCTTCTCAAAGCTTTATTGTAAACGCACAGTTTATATACAATGGCAGTTTGACTTTACATGGTAATGGTGCATCTACCAATCACAGAATACATTCAGAATGTAACTAAAAAAAGAAAAAAGACAGATGTTTCTTGTACAGCAAAGCAGCGTGTCCATATATGGGAGGCACATATGTTCACAGCATCGTGTCCTTAAATGGGTAGTCTAACTATAGCCCTTATAACTGCACCGACAGTGAAGTCATAAGCACTCCAAAACTCATCTACTTCAGATTTAACCTTTACAAACTATATTAAAAGAATATCATTCCAAAATATGATTAAAATAACATTTTACTTATAGCACTCTTTTGCTTAGTAATTTTACACATATATTTAGTTTTTTTGATAAACACGTGTCAAAACTGCAGATTGTAGGCCTTGTGGCTCTCAGCGAATGATGGCACACAGCTCATGAGGTGAAGGGTGAAGGGTAAAGCCCACAGATGGAGTGAGCTGCAGGTCCTCCTCCTTAACTCCAGGTGGAGGGGTGAAGTGAAAGTGCTGGAGAAGTGAGGTGAAGAAGAGGAACAACTCCATCTTGGCCAGGCTCTCTCCAAAACATGCTCTACGACCTGCAAAAAGTTACACTTACTTTATGAGCAGTACACAAGGGATAGGTCTAAAGTAGCCAACAACAAAACATTGTTTACCTGCAGAGAAGGGCAAAAAAGCATCTTTCTTGGTGAATTTACCATCTTTGTCCAGGAAATGAGAAGGGTTGAAGGTGTGTGGGCTTTCCCATTCACTCGTCATACAGGACAGAAGTTAGAAGAGGAATTACAACAGTATCCTACAGGCATAAAAATAATACACTTGTTAAAGGCATAATAAGTCATAATTGGTGAATGATTGCTGACATCTGGCACAATACACCACCCTCCTATAGTGCTCATCACTAAGTATAAAACCAATCTCACTTTATTTTGGCTTTTTTAAATAACCCTCATGTTATTTTATTGTAGTATGTTTCCGTTGTGAGCTGTGACAGGTGAAAAGCTTCACATTTAAAAGCTTCACCCATATTAAGTATTAAAATTTTGTAATACAAGCAGAATTTAATGAACAAATATACTAACCTCCACTCCACATTAGTTATTAACAGCACAAACAACTGACCTTTTTAATAAAATAGCCCTGAAAGGTAATGTCTTTGCTGGTTTTGTGTGGAAGGGACATTGGGACAATGTTGGCGAGTCTCTGTGTTTCATGTATGACTGCATCAGTGTAGGGCAAGTTCTTCCGGTCCTCTGCACAAATTTGTCGATTACCCACCACAGTGCTGAGCTCCTCATGGACCTGATCTAGAAACAAACATAATTTTATTTTTCTTTAAACACATTAAACTTTCTTTACTTGAAAGACAAACACAAAACATGGGTCTGTGGTCCTTACTTTGAATGTGTGGATATTTAGCCATTAAGAGTAAGCCCCATCTGAGTGTAGCTGCTGTGGTGTCTGTACCAGCAGCAAACATGTTGGTCACTGAGTATGTCAGGTTCTTGTCATTGTAGTAAGTCTCCTTATGCAAGTCCTAATATAAAGCATATAATGGATGTAAAGAGGATTTAAAAAAAAATAAAAAATAAGTGCAATTCAGTATGCTGGTCATACCTCCTCTTTCTTCTTTCGGATCAGAAAGCAGTCCACAAACCCACGACATAGTTGAGGGTTCAATGTCTTTTTTAAACCAGACACTAAGTTGTGAATATCTTTGACATTTGAATCAGCGTTTCTTAAAAATTTGTTCCGGTTGTTTATCCAACAGCCCAGCCAGGGAAACATGTTGTAAAGCTGTAATGCAAAGAATGTTATAAATGCTGTGGGCAATGCGGAATTTCAATGTTCTTTAGAAAGTCTAACAACATTACATGGATTGATGCAGAACCTGACAGACGGATATTTTCATTAGCTCTTGCCACCATGTTTTTGAATATTGGGTCATCATATTCAAACCTGCTTCCATACACAATAGATGAGATGATGTTAGATGTGGCATAGTTTACTGGACATGTTGTTTCAAATGGTTTTCCTACAGGAAAAGAATAGCAATAGAATTAGAAAGTGGTCTAACTATATATGTATCTGTTTATAGTTTATTTGTGTAGAAACCCAATTCTTAATACCTTTATGCTTTTGAACTCTTGAATCAGATGGTGGCATTCCTCGATAATTTGCTCTTCAGCTAGTCTTTTGCCCATCCCAAAATCTCTCAAAGTGGTTAGTGCAAATCTTCTCATCTCTTTCCATGATTCCCCATTTGCAAAAATAATCCCTATCAAAAATCAAAAACAAATCTGAACTCATTTTGTTGTCAGCAATAGTGATGCAAGAACATATGGGAAAAGTAAAACAAGTCCTACCGTGACCCTGAGTTAAATCATAAAAAATAGGAGGAATGTCACGATCACCAAACTCTTCTGCATAACCAACAAGAGCCTCCTTGACTGACTTGTATCCAGCCAAAACCACAACTTTTGTTGTACCCAGGTAAATGGTAAATACAGACCCATATTTCTTTGACATCTAAAGAGAAATAATACCATATCAGAATTCATATATATTTATATTTACTTATATTAAACATATAAAACAAGTGTGAATATAGCGAGTTAACCTCACCTCAATTAGGGTTTTAGTTGGTCTCTTGAGATCAAGTTGCAACAAGTTGCCAAGCAGTGGCAAAGGCCTTGGTCCTGGAGGTTCCTTCCTCAATTCCCCAGATGTGAAGCTGTTCCATATTATATTTAGGAATAGTATGAGAGCAATGGTCCCCAACAGAGTGGTGGGACTGCTCAAGAAGATCGAACCATAATCCTCTGAAACAAACATTTTCTGTGCCACTTCTACTGTGAAAACAACTTAAGAACAACATGTCCTTTCAAGAGAATAGCCTTCCCCTTTGGAACCTGATACAGGAGAAGTACTGCCTTCAGCACAATTAACATGAGTGCCTAGAGAGTTTAATCCTAAATCCTGTGTGTTGATAATTATTGTATTCTTGTGTTTTTTGCAGGTAAGCTGGTTTTAAATAACACATAAATGATAGACAACAGTAGTAGTGGTTAGTGATGGTCATATGAGACCCCATGGAGCTTTGAACCCTTTTGACCATTTGAAATTGAAAACTGGTTCACCACACGAAGCGTCACTAATTACAAGCACTTGGGCGACATTTGCTGGCACAATGTCTGTTTTTCTTCCTTGCCTTATATAGTCTCTTAAATTGAATGTTGACTACCCTTGTAATGTTTTTTCCCAAGAACTCTTAAGATTTATAATTAATGATCCCAAATTACACACTGGACAGAGCAAATATTTACAGGGTTCACTGAGGCTGTGGGTGTAATTATTGTTAATACAATATATTATGATGTATGTTTTTTATTGTGTTGGGGTTAGGGTTGTACACTGGGAGTGCTTGTGTGACTTAGGCATTTTTATTAAAAAATAATAGTTTTTCCGAAGTAGATGGTTTTAAGCGATTTTTCTTCTTTGAGACAACTTTTCCAGCTTTGCAGAATACCCTTTCACGGGACACAGAAGATGCTGGTGTCGCAAGAAACTGTTTGGCCAAAGTTTGGGTATTTGTGCATAGGTATCATTCGGTAATCTAAGGGGTCGTGTGATCTTTCCAGAGGAGGAGCAGACAGATATCGCTGCACCTCCACAATATAATATGCAGTAGCATTCTAGGATTTCTACATCATTGTCCAGTTGTTTCCATGGGTCAATGCCTGAATATTAAACATTACAGGACATTTATAAAGTATATAAATAAATACAAATAAATGTATAAATACAAGTTTCATTACTGTTATACCTGTTGAAGCCGCAGCAGGTTCTACCTGTGTTGGTGTTGATGGTGCTGCTTCTTGGGGTGCATTTCGGATTAACGCAGAACACTGACTTTAAGCGGCCGTGCACAGCTACATTAGTGTTTGCTGGATTGTTAAAGCCAAGTGTTTTAAACCTCGGGTCCAATAAAGTTGCAAGAGAACTGATGCTCAAGGTCCCTGCTCCAGACAGTTTTTTAGATAGTATCCAGCTGAGATTTAGTCCCAGTTGCTTTGACATGTCATTTGGGGTTTAGATTTACAATTTTATTAAGTATATGTTTGAACATACGTTTCAGTAGAATTATTTTTGAGTCTGACATTTTTGCTTTTGAGAGAGCTCAACCGTGGCTGCTTGAAATGGTGAAAGTATTTTCACACACTGGGCTGTTGCTTCATATTTAGTGGCAGTCAACGGAGATAAATCTGTGGTCAGTGTTGCCAGAGCTGCTGCCACTGCATCCCTCTGCTACAGATGCTGCAGCATCTCATAAGTGTTGTTCCAACAAGTCTTCACCTCCATTATTAGTTTCATGACATGACGTCCCATTTGCACCTGCATCTGTTTAAGTCTTTGCCTAACTTGCAGAATGTTTGCAGTAGCAATCATATTTGGTGCTTCATCAGTCACCATGCATCGTACCTTTGTTTGTATTGCACATTCTTCCATTTGCTCACGACCAATTCCAGCAATATTCTCTGCTGCGTTCTCCTTTTCTTTCACATACTGCATCTCCCCCATGGCTTTAACAGTCTGTCTAGAGGGGAGAATGTATGTAGGATCCAGTTTAGCCACCAATGCTTGGAAACCAGGATCAGACTGAGAGTCTTTCACAATGAAATTCACAAGTGCCCCATCAGGCTCTTGCATCCTTGCTCCTAGAATAGTAATAACAAAACTATTTGATTAACTTGTAATAATATAATGTGCATGTATCTTAGGGTGTGGTTCCAGAGCCCAACCTGTGCGTGGAGGTGAGCCCGTCAATCTCTAGTCGGTACCTGTCAACCTCCTGGACAAGCTCAGGCTCCTTACCTGGCAGCGAGGTGATGTTCCACATCCCTAAGGCCAGTTTCTGTTGCCCGATCCACAAGGCACCAGCCGTTCACGGTTCCTCCCAGAAGTGGTGGGTCCACGTGAAGTCAGCCCCAAGTCGCTCTTTGGGCTGTTCCTGCCGGGTCCTGTGGGGAGGCCCGGCCACCAGGAGCTCTCGCTCGAGCCCCAATAGGACCTATTTTCTTTGGGAGGCACTAGCAGGCATAAAGCCCCAGACAACATAGCTCCTAGGACATTAGTTTACTCAAAACCTCCACCAGAAGACTGTGGTAGTACAGTTTGAATTTTACTCACACAAAAAAGAAGAGCCATGCTTTTTGGCTGGTCTGTCAATGAAGGGACATAATACTACAGAAAAATATCCCAGTGTTTTTTTTTTGCAAAATTTCCCTGAGCAGCAAAATAAGACACCGCTAACAACTAGCACTCAGTGCTAGCAGACATTAGTATCGCCTGGGCTAGCGCCTGCCCTAGCTCAAAATGACACCCAATCTGCCAGTCAAAGTTGCCACTCCCTTAATTATGTAAAGTAATAAACATTAAGCTGAGGGCAACACAAAAAATATTCACTCCCCCTAAAGTTGTCACGTAACAACAACTTTTTGTTATTGAGATCTTGTACCAGGCCGTAAACAGGTTTTTTACACTTTACGCTTTTGGAGCCTGCCATCTGGTGGACAGAGGTATATTTGTTGTATGGTGGCTTACATACCTGAGGACTTTTTGTGAGGAAAAGTCTTAGTGGCTTGAGTCATGTGCGTCCGACTGAGGAGAGGAAGGGTACTGTTTACCCAGGGCCCAGGGCAGGGAAGGACCCTCAAAGAGCCTGTTTTTTATGTTGCATTTTCAAATAGTTTTTCTAAATGTCGTAATACTATACTCCCTGAACTGTCTGTGGAAGTTCTCAGTCATCCAGGTCAACTTAAAGAAAAGGTTAAAGTAAAAGCATCTGGACTCAGTTTTCAAGGTAAAGACGTTTTGTCTCTAACTCCAAGAGACTTTATCAGTTCTGTGGTCAACTGGTAAGAGAGCTGAGTAGAGGGAGGGGTTTTATCTGAAACTAAACCTGATAGTGCTATAAGTAAAATGTTATTTTAATCATATTTTGGAATGATATTCTTTGAATATAGTTTGTAAAGGTTAAATCTGAAGTAGATGAGTTTTGGAGTGCTTATGACTTCACTGTCGGTGCAGTTATAAGGGCTATAGTTAGACTACCCATTTAAGGACACTGTACATTGCTATGTCACATATATGGACACGATGCTGTGAACATATGTGCCTCCCATATATGGACAATAATCTGAATATGATATCATTAGTCGGCGGGATGCTGACATCGGGCCTAAGCAATGATGGGTAAAAAATAAGTTAGTGAAAGCTGGCTATCGGGCCCATCGGAGCTATAGGTAAAAAATCTGTATTGGTCAAGCGGAAAGCTGACTTCGGCCGAATAAATCCGTAAAAAACATCTATCGCCTATCTAGAGTAAAAAACGTTATTTCAGATAGAACTAGACTGTTCTGTACGGAGCCCCTCTGGTCACACTATGTCAAAAAAAAATTTTTTAACTAAGTCGTGGCCTCAGGATAAGCTAAGTTGTGGCCTCAAGATAAGCTAAGTTGTGGCCTCAAGATAAGCTAAGTCGTGGCCTCAAGATAAGCTAAGTCGTGGCCTCAAGATAAGCTAAGTCGTGGCCTCAAGATACGCTAAGTCGTGGCCTCAAGATAAGCTAAGTCGTGGCCTCAAGATAAGCTAAGTCGTGGCCTCAAGATAAGCTAAGTCGTGGCCTCAAGATACGCTAAGTCGTGGCCTCAAGATAGTGAAGTGTCTGACACATGGACCCTTTGTTATTTAAATGGACCCTGTACTGTAGTGCAATGTAATACTTCACATTCTGTGCAATATTATCTGTTTTAATATTCAGTGTAATATAGTTTGCTGCAGTTCTGCTTCTATTTATTTACTAGTACTGTTCATAACAATCAATTCAATTCTGTTAATACAGTAATGTAAATCTTGTAGGCTGCACATCCATGGCCCTTTATAACTCTTCTTCATATTTTATAGCATATATTTATACTTTTTACATGTATATAGGCTACTTGTTTATTTACCAACTTATATTATTATTTATATTTCTTTAAATGTCTTGATGTGCACATCAACTGTGACACAACAATTGTCCCCTGGGTTATCGATATCAATAAAGATCAATAAAGTATTTCTGATTATGATTTTAAGATAGTCTATAGTAGTGTGCAGACTGGTTCATTAATTATTGAAGTGTTTGACATTTTGGAAAAGCATGTCTGTGTAGCCTACGATAAAACGTCAGCAGAGGGCGTTGTAGGCTTAGGTCACGGTACCTCCATCTGGCTGTATGTATGAGCCTTATGGGTGGCAGAGTTAGCGTGCATGCACTCGTGCTAGCGTGCATGCTTTCGGAAGAAAAGCTGCTCCATTGTGCATTCTCCTTTTATATTCACTTATCTTGAGGCCATGACTTAGCTTATCTTGAGGCCACAAGTTAGTTACATATATTTTTTTTTTTGACATAGTGTGACCAGAGGGGCTCCATAGTTCTGGTCTCATAGTCGTTTGCTATGAAAGGACAGTGTGACTCCTGATGTGAGAGTCGTTAAAGGCTCAGGTGAGTTGTTAGTGTCACTGTTACATTTGTAAAGCCCTGGAAGACTGTGGATACCATGGACATTCAACAAAACCAAGAGGACACTGAACCCAAACAGATAGGAACCAGTGACAGAAAGGAAGGGTGTAGTTATCCCTCCTGTGTTGGGTTTATCTGAAAAACTTAAAATGATTTTCTACAAAAACAACATTCCAGTCCACATTATACCAGGGAACACTTTGCATCAAAAACTGAAAAGAATAGAGATAAGGTCCCCTGTGTAAGGACAATATGGCGGCACAATGGCAAAGTGGTTAGCACTCTTGCCTCACAGCAAGAAGGTCCTGGGTTCCCATCCAGAGCAGGGCCTTTCTTTGTGGACTCCCCTTGCATGTTCTCCCTGTGTCTGTGTAGGTTTCCAAAAGCCAATAATAAGTAGATTAAGTGCTGCAGACCTAAGTTTGCGTTGCTCTATATAGACAGACTTCCTAGAACTCTTACAGACTAGAGTTGTGGTTGCAACAGATGAATTGTTTATTCAAGTCAGATTACATTAATATGTGGGCCTCTGGTATGATTCCACATTAACATGTCAGCTCTTACAGGTATAATCAACCAATGAACTAATAGCTATAGTTACCTTTTTTGAACAGTAATTTTACACATATTTAGTTATCTTAGATTGTAGGCCTTGTGGTTCTCAGCGAATGATGGCACACAGTTCATGAGGGGAAGGGGTGAGGGTAAGGCCCACAGATGGAGTGAGCTGCAGGTCCTCCTCCTTAACTCCAGGTGGAGGGGTGAAGTGAAAGTGCTGGAGAAGTGAGGTGAAGAAGAGGAACAACTCCATCTTGGCCAGGCTCTCTCCCAAACATGCTCTACGACCTGCAAAAAGTTACACATACTTTATGAGCACTACACAAGGGATAGGTCTAAAATAGTCAAATACAAAACATCGTTTACCTGCAGAGAAGGGTAAAAAAGCATCTCTCTTGGTGAATTTACCATCTTTGTCCAGGAAATGAGAAGGGTTGAAGGTGTGTGGGCTTTCCCATTCACTCTCGTCATACAGGACAGAAGTTAGAAGAGGAATTACAACAGTATCCTACAGGCATAAAAATAATACACTTGTTATAGGCATAATAAGACATAAATGGTGAATGATTGCTCTCATCTGGCACAATACACCACCCTCCTTTAGTGCTCATCACTAAGTATTATGGCTTTTTTAAATAACCCTCATGTTATTTTATTGTAGTATGTTTCCTTTGTGAGCTGTGACAGGTGGAAAGCTTCACATTTAAAAGCATCACCCATAAATTAAATAGTAAAATGATGTAATGCAAGCAGAATTTAAAGTACAAATATACTAACTTCCACTCCACATTAGTTATCAACAGCACAAACAACTGACCTTTTTAATGAAAAAGCCCTGAAAAGTAACATCTTTGCTGGTTTTGTGTGGAAGGGACATTGGGACAATGTTGGCGAGTCTCTGTGTTTCATGTATGACTGCATCAGTGTAGGGTAAGTTCTTCCGGTCCTCTGCACAAATTTGCCGATTACCCACCACAGTGCTGAGCTCCTCATAGACCTGATCTAGAAACAAACATAATTTTATTTTTCTTTAAACACATTAAACTTTCTTTACTTGAAATACAAACACAAAACATGGGTCTGTGGTCCTTACTTTGAATGTGTGGATATTTAGCCATTAAGAGTAAGCCCCATCTGAGTGTAGCTGCTGTGGTGTCTGTACCAGCAGCAAACAGGTTGTTCACTGAGTATGTCAGGTTCTTGTCATTGTAGTAAGTCTCCTTATGCAAGTCCTAATATAAAGCATATAATGGGTGTAAAGAGGAATAAATAAAAATGTAAATAAGTGCAATTTATGTCATACCTCCTCTTTCTTCTTTCGGATCAGAAAGCAGTCCACAAACCCACGACATATCTGAGGGTTCAATGTCTTTTTTAAACCAGACACTAAGTCATCAATATCTTTGACATTTGAATCAGCGTTTCTTAAAGATTTGTTCCGGTTGTTTATCCAACAGCCCAGCCAGGGAAACATGTTGTAAAGCTGTAATGCAAAGAATGTTATAAATGCTGTGTATAAATGGCAATGTGTGTGAATTTCAATGTTCTTTAGAAAGTCTAACAACATTACCTGGATTGATGCAGAACCTGACAGACGGATATTTTCATTAGCTCTTGCCACCATGTTTTTGAACATTGGGTCCTCATATTCAAACCTGCTTCCATACACAATAGATGAGATGATGTTAGATGTGGCATAGTTTACTGGACATGTTGTTTCAAATGGTTTTCCTACAGGAAAAAGAACAGCATTAGAAAGAGGTCCAACTACAAAAATCTGTTTATAGTCAAACTCAATCTTAATACCTTTATGCTTTTCAAACTCTTGAATCAGATGGTGGCATTCCTCAATAATTTTATCTTCGGATAGTCTTTTGCCCATCCCAAAATCTCTCAAAGTGGTTAGTGCAAATCTTCTCATCTCTTTCCATGATTCCCCATTTGCAAAAATAATCCCTATCAAAAATTAAAAGCAAATCTGAACTAATGTTGCTGTCAGCAATAGTGATGCATGAACATATGGGGAAAGTTAAAACAAGTCCTACCATGACCCTGAGCTAAATCATAAAAAATAGGAGGAATGTCACGATCGCCAAACTCTTCTGCATAACCAACAAGAGCCTCCTTGACTGACTTGTATCCAGCCAAAACCACAACTTTTGTTGTTCCAAGGTAAATGGTAAATACAGACCCATATTTCTTTGACATCTAAAGATAAATAATACCATATCAGAATTCACATATATATATATATATTTAATTATATTAACCAAATAAAACAAGTGTGTATTTGGAGAGTTAACCTCACCTCACAGAGGGTTTTAAATGGTCTCTTGAGATCAAGTTGCAACAAGTTGCCAAGCAGTGGCAAAGGCCTTGGTCCTGGAGGTTCCTTCCTCAATTCTCCAGATGTGAAGCTGTTCCATATTATATATAGGAATAGTATGAGAGCAATGGTCCCCAACAGAGTGGTGGGACTGCTCAAGAAGATCGAACCATAATCCTCTGAAACAAACATTTTCTGTGCCACTGCTACTGTGAAAAGAATTTAAGAACAACATGTCCTTTCAAGAAAAATAGTCCACCCCTTTGAAACCTGATACAGGAGAAGTCCCGCCTTCCATATTATACACATACACATACACATATATATATATATATATATATATATATATAACTGGTCTCAATTTTTAAGGTAAACACGTTTTGTCTCTAGGTGAGTTGTTAGTGTCACTGTTCCATTTGTAAAGCTCTGAGAGACTGTAGATACCCTGGACATTCAACAAAACCAAGAGGACACAGAAACCAAACAGACAGGAACCAGGGACAGAAGGGAAGTGTGTAGCTATCCCTCATGTGTCTTGTTTATCTGAAAGACTTAAAAGGATATTCTACAAACACAAATTCCAGTCCACTTTAAACCAGGGAATACGCTGTGTCAAAAACTGGTCCATCCTAAAGTTAAGGTCCCCTCGCACAAACAGAGTAATGTGGTTTATGCATTTCAGTGTAGCGAAGAGTAACTTCACAAAAGGATATCTCAGCCCAGAAGAGTCAATCCTGGTGGAGTCTGTAGTCCACCTCCACCTTAAGAAAGGGCATCCCTTTGAGGACAGCAATGTCAGTAGCAAAGGGAAAAGGGGAGACACAGCTATTACTGTTGTCACTCTAATCTAGTCTAGTCTTTTTGCGGGTTGTTAACGATGTTTCTGCAAAATTATTTAGGCCCTGCATTGTTCATTATAAATGCACAGCTTTAGAAGAGACTTGAGGCCTGTTATAAGAATTTTCTATATCCTTATATTCATTCAGAGAGACACGGAGACAGATTATAATTTAACAAGTAATGGCCAGGTTTTAATACTTGCAAGGAATGATCAAAGCACACACACAGTACAATATTACAGCGGAGGTTTGCTTAAAGATGTAAACAGAACATGAGATTATATACAACACAGTGACGGCCTTGGTGAGAGGCGTTCACAATGGTCCAGGTGCAAAAGTCCCGTGCCAAGCCATGTCTAGTTATGTCTACTTCATGCTTGGATTAGCAAGAAGGACATGACATGAATTTGACATGACCTGAAGAGAACTATAAGCCCCCAGTAACTCTAAATATTAAAATTTAAATTCCTTTAACAAGGCCAATGATATGTTTGATTTCATAGACAGAATATTTTCTTGTTTACATAAATCTGCTTTAATGACTTAATCAACAGTTTTGCAAATGCAAACACCCGTCAGTGGGCATTTACTTAAATGTTAAATTGTTTTCTTCTTAACATTTTCAACAATAGCTCTTTTTCTTGTAAATAACAATAACAATCAGAATTACAGTATAAACACTAGTGTGGCAGAACACTAGTTTGTCATGACAGATCGGCAGGTGTACAGTGGAAAATTATTAAATTTCATCCTGATTGGTACTCTAAGCGAGCAGCGTGTAGTGAACGTTTAACAAGGTCTTCCACTAGAGGGCAGTATCGCGCTAAATACGAAAGTACATAGTCATCCTGCGAGTGAGACAACGCAGCAGGTTATCCTTCGAAGGTAATAGCGATGGATAAATATTTGAAAAGAAAAAGTAGTCCATCTGACCTGGGTCCTAGAGAACATTCTTACCCAGATAAAGACTCTGGCCTGAGTAGTGGGCAGAAGAAAGCAAAAAAGGTAAGCACAATACAATACAATAAATGTTATCTTGCCTTTGGATTGACGTTAAACTGGGGAAAGAACCGAGCCAAACTATTTCAGTTCTGCTTCCTCCCCTTCTCCACAACCTATCTATGCGAGGTAGACTTTTCAAGCATGATGGAAAGACGGAAAAAAGAGAGAGACTCAGACTTAGATCTTTGTGTGTCTTTCTTCAATTCCTGTAAGAATATTAACTTTTGTTTAACTAAACAGGCCCAGGTTTCAGTAAAATGAGTAAATTGAGACTAGATTTTCATTATATTTAATTATATATAGTTTTTGTGCCATTTATGTTTGGTGGTGTGCCTTGAGACTTTTCTAATGTAAAATGTGTGCCACGGCTCAAAAAAGGTTGGGAAACACTGCACTATAGAATGCAGAGTTCCAAAAATAGGATGAAAATTAAATGAGTAAATCAGTGTTATATAATAGTCAGTCCGGCTATAAACTAGCAGGGTAATAAAGTTAAAATAGTGGTAAATAAACTAGACTGTAAAAACCTTTTGGGATGAATTTGAAATTTATATTGCTTAAGGTTATGTACAGTTGTGCTCATAAGTTACACACATTACATACCTTATATATATATATATGTGTGTGTTCTACCAAAGATCTGCTGTAGCCACTCCAGTTTTGGAGCCACTGCCCCGAGTACTCCGATGACCACGGGCACCACTGTTGCTTTCACATTCCAAGCTTTTTCCAACCCTTCTCTGAGCCCATGGTATTTCTCTCGTTTCTCATGTTCCTTTTCCTGAGCCATCACTTGGTATTGCCACGTCAACTACAACGGCTTTCCTCTGCTGTTTGTCCACCACCACAATGTCTGGTTGGTTCGCCATTACTATTCTGTCAGTCTGAATCTGGAAGTCCCACAGGATTTTGGCTCAGTCATTCTCTACAACCTTTGGAGGTGTTTCCCACTTTGACCTCAGGGTTTCCAGTTCGTTCTCCGTGCAGATTTTCCTGTACACTACGCCAGCCACTTGGTTATGGCGCACATTGTATGCTTTCCCAGCCAGCATCTTACACACTAAATTGTTTCAGGAGCCTCTTTGCACAGTCTATACCTTGGGTCTTGTCTATTGTGGTAGATCTGGGCCTCTATTGCTCTAGTGTTAAGGGCCTGGTCCTGTGCAGCCATGATGAGTGCCTCTGTGTTGTCCTTCAGTCCGGCCCGCTCCAGCCATTGGTAGGATTTCTTAATATCAGCCACTTCAGTCATGTTCCGGTGGTACATCCCATGTAGGGGTTTGTCCTCCCATCATGGTTCCTCCTCCAGCACCTCTTCCTCTGTTCCCCATTGCCTGAGACATTCACTGAACACGTCATCTGTTGGGGCCTTATGTTTGATGTACTTATGGATCTTGGATGTTTCATCCTGGATAATGGCTCTTACACTCACTAGTCCATGGCCGCCTTCTTTATGGCTAGCATAAAGTCTCAGGGTGCTGGATTTGGGATGGAACCCTCCATGCATAGTGAGGAGCTTTTGTGTCTTAACGTCTGTGGTCTGTATCTCTTCCTTTGGCCACCTTATTATTCCCGCAGGGTTTTTGATCACTGGTAGGGTGTATCTGTTTATTGTCTGGTTGGCTGATTTTATTGAGCTTCTTAGGACTTGCCTTACTCATTGGAGGTTGCCATTTGCCTGTGGTATTCCAAGGTTCTTTTACCCATCCTCAATGTCTGCTATTGTTCCTTCTGGGAATGAGACCCCTTTTGTGTGGACTACCTTCCCTGTCTTTGTCACCATTTGACTACACTTCTCAAGCCCAAATGACATCCCATGGTGTGGATCTCTTGTCATCCATGTAGAGGAGGTGACTGATGATGGCCACATTACTGAGTCGGTATCCATAGCCAGTGTTGTTGATTATTTGGCTGAAGGGTTTCAGACCTATGTAGAACAGCAGTGGGGATAGAGCATCTCCTTGGTATATTCCACATTTGATGGACACTTTTTTAAGTGGCTTGCCATTGATGCCTGACAGGATCAGGATTGTACGCCCCTTTGGTAAGCCATTCAGGCTGTGTTCCATCCATTAGCAGCTGGTTCATTTGTGCTGCAAAGCGCTTGTGGAGTGCATTGAGCTTCTTTAGCCAGTAGGTGTGGATCCTGTTAGGGCCCAGTGCTGTCCAGTTTTTCATACCTGAGACTCTTTCTTGGATGTCTGCCGCTGTGACGGTAACTGGATTCTGTTCAGGGAGGTTGCTCTGGTCCTCTCTCAGAGCCACCAGCCACTGAGCATCGCTGTTGTGTGAGGCCTCCCTCTTCCATATACTTTTCCTGTACAGTTCAGTTTCCAGCCTTGGTGGGTCTGCTCTGCTGTTATTACCCTACCATTGAGCGTACACTTTTGAAGGTTAAACTGCAAACAGCTGCTTTATTCTTCTGGCTTCATTATCTCTCATGTACCTCTTTAGGCAGCTGGCCAAGGCTTGGAGCCTTTGTTTGGCAATTTAAAGTGCTTCAGATATGGGCATCTGGTTGTACCTCTTGGGTTCTTATTTTCTCATTGCATCTCTCTCAGCCCCTGCCAGTTGGCTTACTTCTCTTCGTGCCTCCTTTATTTTAGCCTCCAGCCTTTGTTTCCATGGTGGGTACTGTTTGTAATGGGTCCAGTGGTTGCTCTTAAAGCCAAGCATCTCGAGGATCACTGCTGCTGGTGTATATCAGCTCATTGGTTTCAGTGATGGTTGTGCTAGGGATGGTACTCAATGCGATACATCTTCTATGAGACTTTCTGATGGTAAAGTACCATGGTAATTGGCATTGGGGTTTCCTTGCATTCATTCTCGCCATAATCTTGTCTTTCACATCATTCGCTGCCTCGTTCAGCGTGATTGCACTTGTTGGGGTGTCGTACCAGCTCCCCTCTGACGTCTCAACCTGGCTACACCTTGCCGTAGCATTTGTGTTGTATCTCATCAATCTCAAGTTGTGATAGCAGTTGCAGCTTGTGGATGTTGGAACACTGAGCTGCTAGTTGCTTCAGTGTAAGCCTGGATTGTGGTTTTCGAAGTAACCATTCCACTCTGACTAGGATTACTGGAGTAGTAGCATTCCAACAGTGTCTTGTAATCGCACCTCGCCCATCTCCGTCTTTGTCTTGTTCCAGTAGCCCATATGTTCCTTCAGCAACAAATGAACACGAAGCCTAATCAACGATCACAATCAGGTGTTTCAAAGATCTGTGGACTTGTAGTGGAGACAAACCTATTATCAAAACCTTGCACGCCTTGCACTTGTTTTGCCCCCACAAAGTTAATGTGCACTGCAGTAGCCTATGCACATTAGCTTTAGGTCAAAAGAGGTCTTGTACAGTTGTTCTTGTCAGACAGCCTCCCCTTTTGTTGAGTTCATTAATATAGTCGAGTTTCAACTGAAGCATTTTCTGTGATTTGAAACTCATATTTTGGAGATGTCTTGGCAATGGAGAGAGAGTATGACTTGTATAAGGACAATTAAACATTGCATGTAAATGAAAGAAAGCCAAGCGTAAAATTAAGTGATTAAGTGCTGCAGACCTAAGTTCGCCTTTTGATCTATATAGACAGACTTCCTACAACTCTAATAGACTAGAGTTGTGGTTGCAACAGATGAATTGTTCTTTCAAATCAGATTACATTAATATATGGTATGAATGCACAATAACATGTCAACTCTAATCGTTATAATCAACCAATGAACTAATAGCTATGCAACTCTTTTTTGCTTAGTAATTTTACACATACATTTAGTTTTAATCTTTGACAAACACGTATAAAAACTGCAGATGTGTCTCTCAGCGAATGATGGCACACAGCTCATGAGGTGAAGGGTGAAGGGTAAAGCCCACAGATGGAGTGAGCTGCAGGTCCTCCTCCTTAACTCCAGGTGGAGGGGTGAAGCAAAAGCGCTGGAGAAGTGAGGTGAAGAAAAGGAACAACTCCATCTTGGCCAGGCTCTCTCCCAAACATGCTCTACGACCTGCAAAAAGTTACACATACTTTATGAGCAGTACACAAGGGATAGGTCTAAAATAGACAACAACAAAACATTATTTACCTGCAGAGAAGGGCAAAAAAGCATCTCTCTTAGTGAATTTACCATCTTTGTCCAAGAAATGAGAAGGGTTGAAGGTGTGTGGGCTTTCCCATTCACTCTCGTCATACAGGACAGAAGTTAGAAGAGGAATTACAACAGTATCCTACAGGCATAAAAGTAATACACTTGTTATTTTATTGTAGTATGTTTCCTTTGTGAGCTGTGACAGGTGAAAAGCTTCACATTCAAAAGCATCACCCATAAATTAATGAGTAAAATTTTGTAATACAAGCAGAATTTGATGAACAAATATACTAACTTCCACTCAACATTAGTTATCAACAGCACAAACAACTGACCTTTTTAATGAAAAAGCCCTGAAAAGTAATGTCTTGGCTGATTTTGTAAGGAAGGGACATTGGGACAATGTTGGCGAGTCTCCATGTTTCATGTATGACTGCATTAGTGTAGGGCAAGTTCTTCCGGTCCTCTGCACAAATTTGCCGATTGCCCACCACAGTGCTGAGCTCCTCATGGACCTGATCTAGAGAGAAACAATAAAAAAAATAAAAACTCCCTTAACTTTACCCACTTGAAAGACAAACACACAAAACATGGGTCTGTCCTTACTTTGAATGTGTGGATATTTAGCCATTAAGAGTAAGCCCCATCTGAGTGTAGCTGCTGTGGTGTCTGTACCAGCAACAAACAGGTCGGTCACTGAGTATGTCAGGTTTTTGTCATTGTAGTAAGTCTCCTTATGCAAGTCCTAATTTAAAGCAAATAATGGGTGTAAAGAGGATTAAATAAAAATGGAAATAAGTGCAATATCTTAAAAAGAAAAATAAATGTATAAAAAGGAAAGTGTGCTGGTCATACCTCCTCTTTCTTCTTTCGGATCAGAAAGCAGTCCACAAATCCACGACATATCTGAGGGTTCAATGTCTTTTTTAAACCAGCCACTAAGTTGTGAATATCTTTGACATTTGAATCAGCGTTTCTTAAAATTTTGTTCCGGTTGTTTATCCAACAGCCCAGCCAGGGAAACATGTTGTAAAGCTGTAATGCAAAGAATGTTATAAATGTTGTGTATAAATGGCAATGTGTGTGAATTTCAATGTTCTTTAGAAAGTCTAACAACATTACATGGATTGATGCAGAACCTGACAGACGGATATTTTCATTAGCTCTTGCCACCATGTTTTTGAATATTGGGTCATCATATTCAAACCTGCTTCCATACACAATAGATGAGATGATGTTAGATGTGGCATAGTTTACTGGACATGTTGTTTCAAATGGTTTTCCTACAGGAAAAAGAACAGCATTAGAAAGAGGTCCAACTACAAAAATCTGTTTATAGTCAAAGTCAATCTTAATACCTTTATGCTTTTCAAACTCTTGAATCAGATGGTGGCATTCCTCTATAATCTGATCTTCAGCTAGTCTTTTGCCCATCCCAAAATCTCTCAAAGTGGTTAGTGCAAATTTTCTCATCTCTTTCCATGATTCCCCATTTGCAAAAAGAATACCTATTAAAATTCATAAGCAAATCTGAACTCATGTTGCTGTCAGCAATAGTGATGCATGAACATATGGGAAAAGTAAAACAAATCCTACCGTGACCATGAGCTACATCATAAAGAATAGGAGGAATGTCATGATCACCAAACTCTTCTGCATAACCAACAAGAGCCTCCTTGACTGACTTGTATCCAGCCAAAACCACAACTTTTGTTGTACCCAGGTAAATGGTAAATACAGACCCATATTTCTTTGACATCTAAAGATAAATAATACCATATCAGAATTCACATAAATTTATATTTAGTTATATTAAACAAATAAAACAAGTGTGTATTTGGAGAGTTAACCTCACCTCACAGAGGGTTTTAAAAGGTCTCTTGAGATCAAGTTGCAACAAGTTGCCAAGCAGTGGCAAAGGCCTTGGTCCTGGAGGTTCCTTCCTCAATTCTCCAGATGTGAAGCTGTTCCATATTATATATATGAATAGTATGAGAGCAATGGTCCCCAACAGAGTGGTGGGACTGCTCAAGAAGATCGAACCATAATCCTCTGAAACAAACATTTTATGTGCCACTGCTACTGTGAAAACAATTTAAGAACAACATGTCCTTTCAACAAAAATAGTCCACCCCTTTGAAACCTGATACAGGAGAAGTCCCGCCTTCAGCACAATTAACATTGTTCTTTAAAGAGTTTAATTGTACACTTGCAGGTCAACAATAAACAAAGAACTGTAAATCTATAAACGATAAGTTTAACTTAAGCAGAGCAAAGGTCAAGAATTAAAAGAAGTTAAATGTCCTGGACAAATATTGTTCTTCTGCTTTGTCATGTGTCATCGTACGCTATTCATGCATCACTATGCATCAGAAATGCTGAAAGCAAACCAGTCTAAAAGTATGTGGGAACTCCAAATTAATAAGTTATTCTAAATTAGCTGTTGAGCAACTGTACTTTTTTCAAGATTTGCAAATAACAAATAGATGTTTTATTGAATATATATGAAAAATATGAAATATAAAAAATCTAAAGTTATATCTTTATGTAATGTTAAAAGCACCACAGAAACCATACTCAAAAGCTAGCAATCAGCAAAGGAACATGTTTTTTACTAGTTTAAAGCAGTTTATTGTGTTCACCCCACTTCACCAAAAATTATGTGGGGTCACTGGACCAAGCACATCCTTCCTTTATATTCTCTGATGTGATCGAACTTCTAAACAAAAACAACAGAACATGCTCAATAACGCGTCGGCCAAAACGTTATCTTTGACCCTTATATGTCTAAGCTCGACATTATACTCCTGCAAACGGAGACTCCAGTTCATTAAGCTCCTGTTTTTGTTGCGCATTCGGTGCAAAAACACGAGCGGATTATGGTCCGTAAAAACTATAACATGAGCACTAGCGGAACCAACATAAACTTGAAAGTGCCCTAAGGCCAAAATCAGAGCAAGAGCCTCTTTTTCAATAGTCGAGTACCATTTCTGATGGCAGTCAACCTTCTTAGAAAAGTACAAAACTGGGTGATCAATGTCATCTAGACCTTCTTGTAACAACACAGCGCCCACCCCGGTGTCACTGGCATCTACAGCCAATTTAAAAGGCCTCTCAAAGGAAGGTGCAGCGAGGACAGGAGCACACAACAACAAGGACTTGGTGTTTTCAAAAGCAGTTTGACAGCAGTCAGACCACATAAAGGGCACCTTAGGGCTCAATAGGTCGGTTAATGGAGATGCCACGGCAGAAAAGTTCTTACAAAACCCTCGATAATAACCAACCATTGCCAAATATCGACAAAGCTCAGTGCGGGTGGTTGGGACAGGAAAAGCCACAATACTTTTCACTTTTGCCTGTACAGGATGTACCTGACCTCCCCCCACCACCTTTCCTAAGTAGGTAACTGTTGCCTGAGCAAATTCACATTTAGATAAATTCACCGTCAACTTGGCTTCTTTGCCAAAAGCCATGACTGTATATTGCAAAAAGTTATCAGGCGTAACAAAGGCAGAGATATCCTTAGCGCGATCTGTTAAAGGCACCTACCAATAACCTTTCAGCAAGTCAAGCTTGGACACAAATTTCGCACCTCCAACACGGTCAACACAGTCCTTAATGCGCGGCAACGGAAAACAATCAGGCTTGGTAACATTGTTCACTTTCCTGAAGTCGGTACAAAAACGATCTTTACGTTAGATTTAATAGCAAGCAGGCAAGGTGAACTCCAAGCACTACAACTGGGCTCAGCAATATTATGGGCTAACATGTAGTCTACCTGCTGCTTAAGACGGTCCCGTTTATCAGGATTGACACGATAAGGTTGTTGCTTGATGGGCAGTGTATCACCAACATCAATATCATGCATCAGCACTGTTGTTTGACATGGCACATCCAAAAACAAAGATTTATTGGCATTTAACAATTCCGCCAAATCTGAGCGTTGAGGCTCTGGAAGATGAGCAAAATGAGAATAAATATTATTCATAATGTCAGAATTTAACAACTTTCCTTGAGTCAACGCTTCAGATAGAGCCCCGCCTCCCTCATCAGCAACTGATGTCTTTTAGCTTCTAACTCAAATTTTCTTTGACATGGAGGCACTGTAACTCAACCTCTAACTCCTTAAGTCTAACGGCATCATCTACTTTTTTAGTTGAGTGCTCAGGAGTTTCAGTTTCAAAAGGAAGAAAAATACCCTTTTCAACTAAAGCCTCAAATATCTCCATCTTAATTACCTGTTTTTTCAGCTGTCTAGAAACGTCAATGCCATAATACCCAATCAACAACAGGTTATCCTTTGTGCAGTCATCAAAAACGTCCAATGAAGGGCTTGATACAAAATCCTCCACCTTAAACTCCATTGTTAGTTCACCAAGACCAATCCAAAAGCAGAACCAAATCAAAACAAAGCACTACATACACCACTAAGTTACAGACAATACGACCAAAAGGCAAGACTTATCACAAGTGGCTACAAACAGCTATGTTGCAAGATTTAACTAGGAACATTAAATACAACCGCAAAGAATATTACCGAGAAATAAAAACGACCAAATGATAACTTCAAAGCGGCTATAAACTGCTACGTTAAAAGGTTAGACGAGCCCCCATTAATATGTTACGACCCAAGGGTGAAACATATTATTGAAGAACACAGGAGACAAGGGTGATATTTAAACAGTTTTTTATTTGTCATTTTGGTAAAACTTTTGACAATCTAAACCGTCCCGTGCCCAAAGTGACAAAGTAAAAGAACCATGGTGAGCCGGCAAAACAGAATATAAAGACGAGAGTCGGACAGGCCAACCCTATACAGGGCCGTAGAAGCTGCCTTACCTCCCGCTACCCCTAACACAACCTCGGGTCTAAGCCCTAACGAAAGAAAAAGGCGAAAACAGGATAGCCGGTCCCACCAGGTTAAACAAAAAGAACTCAAGGCTAAAGGCTAAAACGTGCTCTAGCACACACAACCGGCATCAGCCACAGCCGGCATAATCTGGCGGGCGGAGCCAGACGGAGGAGGAGAGCTCGCGAACGAGCAGAAACCAAAGCGTCAGCTAGAGGAAGTCAGAGAGAGAGTGGCGTTACCATTAGGCCTTTATATAGGCTACAGAAAGCCGCCAAGACTAATGATCTCCTAATAATATAAAAGAGGGAAAAAAGGTGAAAGGGAAACATAAATACGCCTAAATGTGGCACCAGCATCTAACAAATGGCAACAAATAAAACATGATGGTGCTTGCATTAATTAGCATAAAGCACTGTTTCATTTAAAAGAGGTCAGCATAACATATACAATTTCCATAATACATACAGGACACAGTATGAATACAATAAAGAAAATTATGTACGTTCCCTTTTGGTACACTGTATTATTACTATTATTTATTAAGAACAGCGCCAACCTTACCATTATTTTAAATCTGTATCTTGCATTAGAGTTACGTTTTCCACATGTAATGACACAAGAATTATCAAATTAAAACCCCAGTAACCTTCATTCAGTGTGTCTGAAGGTTCTCAGTCATACAGGTCATCTTGAAGAAAAGGTTGAAGCAAGGGCATCTGGACTTCAGTTTTCAAGGTGAAGACGTTTCATCAGTTGAACTTTGCGTCAACCTTTTCCTCCATTCGGTGTCTTTTTTGGAATGTTAGTGTGTGCATTGTATAAAGACATTTGGATTATTAGGCTATAAGATAGTAAATACATGTGTCACATGTAATGAGAGGAAGAATGCTTTTAGCAAAGTCATTCATAGTCAAAAATGGATGGCATGGTAAATGACATGGATGTTATATAGGGCTTTTCCACCTACTAGGCACTCAAAGCGCAAAATGATCACAATATAATGAATTCTACAGGACTACATTATTTTTGGACTTTTCAAATTGAGTTTCTAGAAAGTTCTAAATTGATGAACTGTACATATAATATGATTAACTGTTGAAAGGGTAATCTATAAATATTTTGGTTGAATTAAAGAATCATGTTTAACTGTTCTCTCTCTCCCTCTCACATACACACACACACACACACACACACGCACACACACACACACACACACACACACACACACACACACACACACACACACACACACACACACACACACACACACACACACGCATAAAAAGTATAACTAAGGAAAAAAAAACAACTAGCAGAAAAATGCCTCAAAGTTAAAACAGTCTAGTCATTAGATCTTAACAAGACATGTCAATACAATATTTTAGGTCAAAACATGCATTGGTGGTGGTTCTTGGTTGTTTTTATTTTTTGCATGCAATAATGTGGTCAATTTTTATAATAAAAGATTATATTAGGGTTTTCTCTGATTTGAGCCGTTGTCAAAAAATGTCACTGTGTGTACATCTAGCCAAATCACTAAGAGACACATTAGGACAATTTTGAAATCTGCACAGGTAAATACAAAACATAAAAATCAACTAGTTGGATAAGGCAAAAGTGTGAAATCATTTCTCTGAAGTTTCAAATGTAGTGATACATTCTGTTGTGAAGATTGGTCATCACTAAAAAGCACAAACTCAATCATATATTGATAAACCCATCCTCTGTCAACACATCTTGGGGTTTATCTCCTCAGTGATCTTGGTCCACCTTCTCACCTGTCACTGAAGAGGATATTATGGGTCTACTAAAAAAGATGAAACCATCATCAAGCCCTCTGGATGTAATGCCAACTTTGCTGCTTTTAAATGTATTTGATTTAGTTGGTCCATATGTTGTTAACCTGATCAACATTTATCTTTTAACTGGTTCTGTGGCCAGCTCTTTTAAACAAGCAGTCGTCAGCCCCATTCTGAAGTAGCCCAATATGGATTCTTTTGAACCAAACAACTACAGGCCAATCTCTAAATTGCCTTTTTTATCTAAAATCCTGGAGAGTGTGGTGGCGGAGCAGCTGACTGCGTTTCTTAATGAAAATAATTTTATAGATAAATTTCAGTCAGGCTTCCGAAAATGTCATTCAACTGAGACTGCCCTGCTGAAGATATCAAGTGACATTATGATGGCGGCTGACTCTGGGCAGTACTCTGTCTTGATCCTACTGGATTTATCGTCTGCTTTTGATACTCTGGAACATAATGTATTGTTAAAATGTCTGCAATATAAAACGGGTTTCTCTGGATCAGTTCTAAAGTGGTTTTCCTCTTACCTGAGTGACAGATCATTTTGATCACAGTTGCAGCTTGTGGATGTTGGAACACTGAGCTGCTAGTTGCTTCAGTGTAAGCCTGGATTGTGGGTTTCGAAGTAACCATTCCACTCTGACTAGGATTACTGGAGTAGTAGCATTCCAACAGAGTCCTGTTATCGCACCTCGCCCATCTCCGTCTTTGTCTTGTTCCAGTAGCCCATATGTTCCTTCAGCAAGAAAAGAACACGAAGCCTAATCAACGATCACAATCAGGTGTTTCAAAAATCTGTGGACTTGTAGTGGAGACAAACCTATTATCAAAACCTTGCTCGCCTTGCACTTGTTTTGCCCCCACAACGTTGTGCACTGCAGTAGCCTATGCACATTAGCTTTAGGTCAAAAGAGGTCTTGTACAGTTGTTCTTGTCAGACAGCCTCCCCTTTTGTTGAGTTCATTAATATAGTCGAGTTTAAACTGAAGCATTTTCTGTAATTTGAAACTCATATTTTGGAGATGTCTTGGCAATGGAGAGAGAGTATGACTTGTATAAGGACAATTAAACATTGCCTAGCCTATGTAAATGAAAGAAAGTCAAGCGTAAAATTAAGTGATTAAGTGCTGCAGACCTAAGTTCGTTTTTTGATCTATATAGACAGACTTCCTACAACTCTAATAGACTAGAGTTGTGGTTGCAACAGATGAATTGTTCTTTCAAATCAGATTACATTAATATATGGTATGAATGCACAATAACATGTCAGCTCTTATCGTTATAATCAACCAATGAACTAATAGCTATGCAACTCTTTTGCTTAGTAATTTTACACATACATTTAGTTTTTATCTTTGACAAACATGTATAAAAACTGCAGATTGAAGGCCTTGTGGCTCTCAGCGAATGATGGCACACAGCTCATGAGGTGAAGGGTGAAGGGTAAAGCCCACAGATGGAGTGAGCTGTAGGTCCTCCTCCTTAACTCCAGGTGGAGGGGTGAAGTAAAAGTGCTGGAGAAGTGAGGTGAAGAAGAGGAACAACTCCATCTTGGCCAGGCTCTCTCCCAAACATGCTCTACGACCTGCAAAAAGTTACAAATACTTTATGAGCACTACACAAGGGATAGGTCTAAAATAGCAAAAAACATAACATAATTCACCTGCAGAGAAGGGCAAAAAAGCATCTCTCTTGGTAAATTTACCATCTTTGTCCAAGAAATGAGAAGGGTTGAAGGTGTGTGGGCTTTCCCATTCACTCTCGTCATACAGGACAGAAGTTAGAAGAGGAATTACAACAGTATATACAAATATACTAACTTCCACTCCACATTAGTTATCAACAGCACAAACAACTGACCTTTTTAATGAAAAAGCCCTGAAAAGCAATGTCTGTAAAGCTGTAATGCAAAGAATGTTATAAATGCTGTGTATAAATGGCAATGTGTGAATTTCAATGTTCTTTAGAAAGTCTAACAACATTACATGGATTGATGCAGAACCTGACAGACGGATATTGTCATTAGCTCTTGCCACCATGTTTTTGATTATTGGGTCATCATATTCAAACCTGCTTCCATACACAATAGATGAGATGATGTTAGATGTGGCATGGTTTACTGGACATGTTGTTTCAAATGGTTTTCCTACAGGAAAAAGAATTGCATTAGAAAGTGGTCCTACTATATACGTATCTGTCTATAGTCTATTTGTGTAGAAACCCAATCTTAATACCTTTACGCTTTTCAAACTCTTGAATCAGATGGCGGCATTTCTTGATAATTTGATCTTCGGCTAGTCTTTTGCCCATCCCAAAATCTCTCAAAGTGGTTAGTGCAAATCTTCTCATCTCTTTCTATGATTCCCCATTTGCAAAAAGAATCCTTATCAAATATCAAAAACAAATTTTAACTCATGTTGCTCTCAGCAATAGTGATGCATGAACATATGGGAAAAGTAAAACAAGTCCTACCGTGACCCTGAGCTAAATCATAAAAATAGGAGAAATGTCACGATCGTCAAACTCTTCTGCATAACCAACAAGAGCCTCCTTGACTGACTTGTATCCAGCTAAAACAGGTAAATGGTGAATACAGATTCATATTTCTTTGACATCTAAAGCGAAATAATTTCATACCAGAATTCATATATATTTATATTTAGTTATATTAAACATATAAAATAAATGTGTATATAGCAAGTTAACCTCACCTCAAATAGGGTTTTAAATGGTCTCTTGAGATCAAGTTGCAACAAGTTGCCAAGCAGTGGCAAAGGCCTTGGTCCTGGAGGTTCCTTCCTTAATTTCCCAGATGTGAAGCTGTTCCATATTATATTTAGGAATAGTATAAGGGCAATGGTCCCCAACAGAGTGGTGGGACTGCTCAAGAAGATTGAACCATAATCCTCTGAAACAAACATTTTCTGTGCCACTTCTACTGTGAAAACAATTTAAGAACATGTCCTTTCAAGAAAATAGCCTTCCCCTTTGGAACCTGATACAGGAGAAGTACTGCCTTCAGCACAATTAATATGAGTGCCTAGAGAGTTTAATCCTAAATCCTGTGTGTGCACCTGATAATTATTGTATTCTTGTGTTTTTTTGCAGGTAAGCTGGTTGTAAATAACACATAAATGATAGACAACAGTAGTAGTGGTTAGTGATGGTCATATGAGACCATGAAATCATATATGGAGCTTTGAACCCTTTTGACCATTTGAAATTGAAAATTGGTTCACCACACAAAGCGTCACTTATTACGCACTTGGGCGACATCTGGTGGCACAGTGTCTGTTTTTCTTCCTTGCCTTATATAGTCTCTTAAATTGAATGTTGACCCTTGTAATGTTTTTTTTCCCAAGAACTCTTAAGATTTATAATTAATGATCCCAAATTACACACTGGACAAAGCAAATATATACAGGGTTCACTGAGGCTGTGGGTGTAATTATTGTTAATACAATATATTATGATGTATGTTTTTTATTGTGTTAGGGTTAGGGTTGTACACTGGGAGTGCTTGTGTGACATTTTTATTTAAAAATAATAGTTTTTCCAAAGTAGATGGTTTGAAGCGATTTTTCTTCTTTGAGACAACTTTTCCAGCTTTGCAGAAGACCCTTTCACAGGACACAGAAGATGCTGGTGTCGCAAGAAACTGTTTGGCCAAAGTTTGGGTATTTGTGCATCATTCAGTAATCTGAGGGGTCGAGTGATCTTTCCAGAGAAGGAGCAGACAGATATTGCTGCACCTCCACAATGTAATATGCAGTAGCATTCTTGGATTTTCTGGCATCTTCTACGTCATTGTCCAGAAGTTTCCATGGGTCAATGCCTGAATATTAAACATTACAGGACATAAATACAAGTTTCACTACTGTTATACCTGTTGAAGCCGCAGCAGGTTCTACCTGTGTTGGTGTTGATGGTGCTGCTTCTTGGGGTGCATTTCGGAGTAACGCAGAACACTGACTTTAAGCGGCCGTGCACAGCTACATTAGCGTTTGCTGGATTGTTAAAGCCAAGTGTTTTAAACCTTGGGTCCAATAAAGTTGCAAAAGAACTGATGCTCATGGTCTCTGCTCCAGACAGTTTTTTAGATAGTATCCAGCTGAGATTTAGTCCCAGTTGCTTTGACATGTCATTTGGGGTTTAGATTTACAATTTTATTAAGTATATGTTTGAACATGCGTTTTAGTAGAATTATTTTTGAGTCTGACATTTTTACTCTTGAGAGATCTCAACTGTGGCTGCTTGAAATGGTGAAAATATTTTCACACACTGGGCTGTTGCTTCATATTCAGTGGCAGTCAACGGAGATTAATCTGTGGTCAATGTTGCCAGAGCTGCTGCCACTGCATCCCTCTGCTACAGATGCTGCAGCATCTCATAAGTGCTGTTCCAACAAGTCTTCACCTCCATTATTAGTTTCATGACATGACGTCCCATTTGCACTTGCATCTATTTAAGTCTTTCCTTTGCTCTCATGCTTGTTTTAAATTGAGTGACAATCTTCCTTGATCTTAATCTGATGCCATCAAGCCAGGAGTAGCATTTCTAGATTTTTTTACAATAATTGATTCCATGAATAATGATTCATGGCATGTGCTACTCAAAACATTCTGCCAAACTTGCAGAATGTTTGGAGTAGTAATCATATTTGGTGCTTCTTCAGTCACCAAGCATCGTATTTTTGTTTGTATTGCACATTCTTCCATTTGCTCACAACCAATTCCAGCAATATTCTCTGCTGTGTGACTCTTTGGAAAAGGGCGTACCCCCCAAAAAGTGGTGGAGAATTTACCCTCATTAATATAATGGCATGTGAGGACAAGATATGCATCCATGTTCATTGATGTCCACATATCTGCTGTGAGGCTGACATGGTCAACGCTCAAAAATGCCACCTTGGTCTTCTTCTTTTCTGCCACATACTGCTTCTCCCCCATGGCTTTAACAGTCAGTCTAGAGGGGAGAATGTTTGTAGGATCCAGTTTAGCCACCAATTCTCGGAAACCAGGATCAGAGTCTTTGACAATGAAATTCACAAGTGTCCCATCAGGCTCTTGCATCCTGGCTCCTAGAATGGTAATAACAAAATTATTTGATTAACTTGTAATAATATAATGCGCATGTATCTTAGGGTGTGGTTCCAGAGCCCAACCTGTAGAGGTGAGCCCGTCAATCTCTAGTCGGTACCTGTCAACCTCCTGGACAAGCTCAGGCTCCTTACCCGGTAGCGAGATGATGTTCCACATCCCTAAGGCCAGTTTTCGTGTCCAGAGATCGGGTTGTTGGGGCCCTTACCTTCAACTGCTGGCCGATCCACAAAGCACAGACCACTTACGGTTCCTCCCACAAGTGACAAGTGGTGGGTCCATGGGAAGTCAGCCCCAAGTTGCTCTTTCCGGGCTGTTGCCAGCCAGGTCCTGTGGGGGGAGGCCCGGCCACCAGGCACTCGCGTTTGAGCACCAAACCTGGGCTTGGCTCCAGGGTGTGGCCTGGGCTTCACCATGCCAGGCAACATTACAGTCCTTGTTTTTATTTTCATCATAAAGGCCTTGTGGGCCGCTCCTAGTCTGACCTCGACTGCATCAACTCTTTTTGCTCTCTCCGCCATCGTCACTCTTTGTATTAAGCATGATTTTTCGTACTGTTATGCGTGTGCCTGCGCCGTGCTCGTTCTTGTGGTGTGTTTGTGACTGACAGACAGCCTCCACGGTGCACATGAGAGGTCTCGCAGATCTCACAGACAAACGTCGTAATATGATGCACATTAGAAATGTTTGGTGAGATAAAATGTGCACAATAACATTAAGCAAAAATAAATAGTACATTAATTTTTCCCCTCCAGTATCGAAAGCAGAACCGATTTCGTCAGATCTTACTGATACTACGTTCTTTCATAATTTAGCCCCGGGGCCAATTTAATACCAGGTTTCAGTACCCATCCCTAATGATATGTTTGATTTCATAGACAGAATATTTTCTTGTTTACATAAATCTGCTTTAAAGACTTAATCAACAGTTTTGCAAATGCAAACACCCATCAGTGGGCATTTACTTAAATGTTAAATTGTTTTCTTCTTAACATTTTCAACAATAGCTCTTTTTCTTGTAAATAATAATAACAATCAGAATGACAGTATAAACACTATAGCAGTGTTTTTCAACAAGTGTGAGGCAGAACACTAGCGTGTCATGACAGATCGGCAGGTGTACAGTGGAAAATTATTAAATTTCATCCTGATTGGTACTCTAAGCGAGCAGCGTGTAGTGAACATTTAACAAGGTCTTCCACTGGAGGGCAGTATCGCGCTAAATACGAAGTAAAATACGAAATAAAAGACTTCATGTCTTTTGGTCTTGCTCTTGGTCTTGGTCTAGCTCTTATTTGATAAAAACTGTCTTTGATGTCTGAGTTCATAACCACTAGGTGGTGCCTGATTTATGAAAGTCTGCAGAGGCGAAGAGCTGTCCTTCAGGATGTTGTGTAAGGTTTGGACTGTGGCTTTATCACGCCTCTCACTCAGAGAGGACAGGGAGGAGGGTGGAATGCCAATAATCCTGCAGCATCGTTTTTGCACCCGCTCCAACTCATCTGACAGGCCTTTGGTCAGCCCGCCCCACACAGGACTGGCATACTCCAGGTCTGATGAAACTCAGATAGACCTGCTTAAGGACGTCAGGTGGAAGCCCAGCTCTTTGTGCAACATTTAGGTAATGAATCCTAGGGTTTACTTTGGAGAGCATATATTTTATATGTGCATCCCAAGATAAATCGGAAGAGATTTTAACTCCTAGAAGTTTGAGTTAGAATCTCTTCCATCGAAGGTAATAGTGATGGATAAATATTTGAAAAGAAAAAGTAGTCCATCTGACCTGCGTCCTATAGGCTACTTCTTCACAGACTTTAGAACCCTCCAACCCTCCCTCCTTACTGGTCTAAGCATTATGCATTATGATGATCAGTGTGCAGAGATGAAATGGAAACAAATTCTTTGATACTGGTTACCAGAATTACAGTTCATTAGAATTATTCATGGTTGTTCATGGGACTGCTGTGCATCAACATCAAAGAATCATACAATCCCTAATGCGAAGCAAGATGGCGCCTGTGTTCGGCATTGCCTCTGCTTTCTCTCTGTTATCTAATGTAATTTTTCTAGTGCTGTTTGTTGCTTTATCAGCCCTTACAACTAGTAGCTGTGTCTCAGCTGATTTTAAATATGATCGACACACTATTCCGAATAAATGAGCAGATGAAAGACTTTTGTGTTACCTGGGCCAGGTACGCAGAGTTTTTCCCTCCAGTTTTTGAGTGCTCCACGTCATCATCAGAGTAACTGTTGCTAGCTAAGCCTCGCGGCAAGAGGAGGAAGCGGGGATCGAGGGCTGGAACTGTCTGGAACTGACGAGCGGTGCCTGCGGTCGGTTCCGGTCCGTGAATCGGCCGGGAACTCGTCCGGTGCGTCTCTGTCCCGCCAATCTGACCGGATTTTTCCGTCTCGGCGGCTTCAAAATTTCCCTCCGCGTGAGCGGGTCCTGTGTACTGTTACATGCCGGGTGGTCAATAATGACCACGTTCTGTCATCGCTGCGCTGCCCTGATGGTCAGCGTGCACCGGCCTTGGATCTGGCACAACGGACTCGGATTGCGCTACTCAACGCTCGCTCCATTGCAAACCAGTCCTTCCTCAGCAAATTATTCTCAAGGAACACCTTGACTTTATGTTTTTAACAGAGACCTGGCAGCATGAAATGGAGTAGCCTACACTCATTCGCTGCCTCGTTCAGCGTGATTGCACTTGTTGGGGTGTTGTACCAGCTCCATTCTGACGTCTTGTCCTGGCTCCACCTTGCCGTAGCATTTGTGTTGTATCTCATCAATCTCAAGTTGTGATAGCAGTTGCAGCTTGTGGATGTTGGAACACTGAGCTGCTAGTTGCTTCAGTGTAAGCCTGGATTGTGTGTTTCGAAGTAACCATTCCAATCTGACTACGATTACTGGAGTAGTAGCATTCCAACAGAGTCTTGTAATCGCACCTAACCCAGTAGCCCATATGTTCCTTCAGCAACAAATGAACACTAAGCCTAATCAACGATCACAATCAGGTGTTTCAAAGATCTGTGGACTTGAAGTGGAGACAAACCTATTATCAAAACCTTGCACGCCTTGCACTTGTTTTGCCCCCACAACGTTGTGCACTGCAGTAGCCTATGCACATTAGCTTTAGGTCAAAAGAGGTCTTGTACATTTGTTCTTGTCAGACAGCCTCCCCTTTTGTTAAGTTCATTAATATAGTCGAGTTTAAACTGAAGCGTTTTCTGTAATTTGAAACTCATATTTTGGAGATGTCTTGGCAATGGAGAGAGAGTATGACTTGTATAAGGACAATTAAACATTGCCTAGCCTATGTAAATGAAAGAAAGTCAAGCGTAAAATTAAGTGATTAAGTGCTGCAGACCTAAGTTTGCCTTTTGATCTATATAGATCGACTTCCTACAACTCTAATAGACTAGAGTTGTGGTTGCAACAGATGAATTGTTCATTCAATTCAGATTACATTAATATATGGTAGAGATGCCCCGATCAGCATTTTTGGGGCCGATCACCGATTACCGATCACCAAAATCATGATCTACCGATTGCCGATCACTGCCGATCACAGACTGGCAGGGGAATTTTATTATGATATAGCTGAATGTACCAATAAAGCTCTTCTCATTTCTCATCTCAATTAAGTAATAAGCACACGAGAAAAATGGAAATCAAAATGGCTGTGTTGCAAGCGGCGGCTCGCAAAGTTGCCGGACGCGCGCGATTCATTTTCAGTCTGGACGTGGAGGGGTAAACAACTCCTGCTCTGACTGCAGCTGGGAGGGGCTGCTGAGCCTGTGAGTGCATTGGGATTGGGGTGGGGCCAGCGGCAGCACCCGCTGCTCGTTGAGAAGAGTAAGAACGATGTGTGCTTTCAGTCTCCAAAAGTCACCAGAAAAAGTTGTTAGATTTGTTGCTACTCGCTTTTTTGAAAGTGTGTTGCTAGAGGAGTCTGAATACTTGCTAAATATCGCAATAAAGTCGCTAAGTTGGCAAAACTGCATTTACGTGTGAAAAAGTCGCACTATTTACGTCACGCGATCGGCTTTTTTGATCTGCGCTTTTTGGGGTTCGCCGATCAAGCTATTTTTAGTCAATATCGGCCGATCATGATCGGTGGCTGATCATGATCGGTGGCCGATCAATCGGAGCATCACTAATATATGATATGAATGCACATTAACATGTCAGCTCTAACCATAATCAACCAATGAACTAATAGCTATGCAACTCTTTTGCTTAGTCATTTTACACACATTTATTTTTTATCTTTGACAAACATATAAAAACTGCAGATTGAAGGGCTTGTGTCTCTCAGCGAATGATGGCACACAGCTCATGAGGTGAAGGGTGAAGGGTAAAGCCCACAGATGGAGTAAGCTGCAGGTCCTCCTCCTTAACTCCAGGTGGAGGGGTGAAGCAAAAGCGCTGGAGAAGTGAGGTGAAGAAAAGGAACAACTCCATCTTGGCCAGGCTCTCTCCCAAACATGCTCTACGACCTGCAAAAAGTTACACATACTTTGTGAGCACTACACAAGGGATAGGTCTAAATTAGCAAAAAACATAACATAATTCACCTGCAGAGAAGGGCAAAAAAGCATCTCTCTTGGTGAATTTACTATCTTTGTCCAGGAAATGAGAAGGGTTGAAGGTGAGTGGGCTTTCCCATTCACTCTCGTCATACAGGACAGAAGTTAGAAGAGGAATTACAACAGTATCCTACAGGCATAAAAATAATACACTTGTTAAAGGTATAATAAGTCATAACTGGTGAATGTTTGCTCACATCTGGCACAATACACCACCCTCCTTTAGTGCTCATCACTAAGTATTAAACCAATCTCACTTAATTATGGCTTTTTTAAATAACCCTCATGTTATTTTATTGTAGTATGTTTCCTTTGTGAGCTGTGACAGGTGAAAAGCTTCACATTCAAAAGCATCACCCATAAATTAAATAGTAAAATTATGTAATACAAGCAGACTTTGATTAACAAAAATACTAACTTCCACTCCACATTAGTTATCAACAGCACAAACAACTGACCTTTTTAATGAAAAAGCCCTGAAAGGTAACGTCTTGGCTGGTTTTGTGTGGAAGGGACATTGGGACAATGTTGGTGAGTCTCTGTGTTTCATGTATGACTGCATTAGTGTAGGGCAAGTTCTTCCGGTCCTCTGCACAAATTTGCCGATTACCCACCACAGTGCTGAGCTCCTCATGGACCTGATCTAGAGACAAACAATAAAAAAAATAAAAACTCCCTTAACTTTACCCACTTGAAAGACAAACACACAAAACATGGGTCTGTGGTCCTTACTTTGAATGTGTGGATATTTAGCCATTAAGAGTAAGCCCCATCTGAGTGTAGCTGCTGTGGTGTCTGTACCAGCAGCAAACAGGTCGGCCACTGAGTATGTCAGGTTCTTGTCATTGTAGTAAGTCTCCTTATGCAAGTCCTAATATAAATCATATAATGGGTGTAAAGATGATTAAATAGAAAAATGGAAATAAGTGCAATATCTTTAAAAGAAGAATAAATTTAAAAAAAGGAAAGTGTGCTGGTCATGCCTCCTCTTTCTTCTTTCGGATCAGAAAGCAGTCCACAAACCCACGACATTTATCAGGGTTCAATGTCTTTTTTAAACCAGACACTAAGTTGTGAATTTCTTTGACATTTGAATCAGCGTTTCTTAAAAGTATGTTCCGGTTGTTTATCCAACAGCCCAGCCAGGGAAACATGTTGTAAAGCTGTAATGCAAAGAATGTTATAAATGCTGTGTATAAATGGCATTGTGTGAATTTCAATGTTCTCTAGAAAGTCTAACAACATTACATGGATTGATGCAGAACCTGACAGACGGATATTGTCATTAGCTCTTGCCACCATGTTTTTGAACATTGGGTCATCATATTCAAACCTGCTTCCATACACAATAGATGAGATAATGTTAGATGTGGCATAGTTTACTGGACATGTTGTTTCAAATGGTTTTCCTACAGGAAAAAGAACAGCATTAGAAAGAGGTCCAACTGCAAAATTCTGTTTATAGTCAAACCCAATCTTAATACCTTTATGCTTTTCAAACTCTTGAATCAGATGGTGGCATTCCTCTATAATCTGATCTTCGGCTAGTCTTTTGCCCATCCCAAAATCTCTCAAAGTGGTTAGTGCAAATTTTCTCATCTCTTTCCATGATTCCCCATTTGCAAAAAGAATACCTATTAAAATTCAAAAGCAAATCTGAACTCATGTTGCTGTCAGCCACAGTGATGCATGAACATATGGGAAAAGTAAAACAAGTCCTACCATGACCCTGAGTTACATAATAAAAAAGAGGAGAAATGTCACGATCGCCAAACTCTTCTGCATAACCAACAAGAGCCTCCTTGACTGACTTGTATCCAGCCAAAACCACAACTTTTGTTGTACCCAGGTAAATGGTAAATACAGACCCATATTTCTTTGACATCTAAAGATAAATAATACCATATCAGAATTCACATATATTTATATTTAGTTATATTAAACAAATAAAACAAGTGTGTATTTGGAGCGTTAACCTCACCGTAAATAGGGTTTTAAATGGTCTCTTGAGATCAAGTTGCAACAAGTTGCCAAGCAGTGGCAAAGGCCTTGGTCCTGGAGGTTCTTTCCTTAATTCTCCAGATGTGAAGCTGTTCCATATTATATATAAGAATAGTATGAGAGCAATGGTCCCCAACAGAGTGGTGGGACTGCTCAAGAAGATCGAACCATAATCCTCTGAAACAAACATTTTCTGTGCCACTGCTACTGTGAAAACAACTTAAGAACAACATGTCCTTTCAACAAAAATAGCCCACCCCTTTGGAACCTGATACAGGAGAAGTCCCGCCTTCAGCACAATTAACATGAGGTTTTTAAAGAGTTTAATTGTACACTTGCAGGTCAACAATAAACAAAAAACTGTAAATCTATAAACGTTAAGTTTTACTTAAGCAGAGCAAAGGTAAAGAATTTAAAAGAAGTCTCCTGAACAAATATTGTTCTTCTGCTTTGTCATGCATCAGAAATGCTGAAAACAAACCAGTCTAAAATTTCAGGAAGTGTGTGGCAACTGCAAACAGTAAATTAGTTGTTGAGCAACTCTACTTTTTTCAAGATTTGCAAATAACAAATAGATGTTTTATTGAATATATATGAAATATATGAAATATAAAAATTTTAAGTTATATCTTTATGTAATGTTAAAAGAACCACAGAAACCATACTCAAAGCTAGCAATCAGCAAAGGAACATGTTTTATAGTAGTTTAAAGCAGTTTATTGTGTTCACCCAACTTCACCAAAGATTGTGGGGTCACTGGACCAAGCACATCTTTCCTTTATATTCTCTGATGTGATCGAACTGCTAAACAAAAACAACAGAGCAGAGCTGTCTCCAAATAAATGAGAGGACTTAAACTAAATGCTCCAAGGCTTAAGATTTATTTCCTCTGATACTAGCCTTTTTGTAAACATCATTATGTAATGGCAACAAATAAAACATGATGGTGCTTGCATTCATTTGCATAGAGCACTGTTTAATTTAAAAGAGGTCAGCATTACATATACAATTTCCATAATACATACAGGACACAGTATGAATACAAAAAAAAATTATGTACGTTCTCTTTTGGTACACTGTATTTTTTTATTAAGAACAGCGCCAACATTACCATTATTTTAAATCTGTATCTTGCATTAGAGTTACGTTGTACACATGTAATGACACAAGAATTATCAAATTAAAACCCCAGTAACCTTCATTCAGTGTGTCTGAAGGTTCTCAGTCATACAGGTCATCTTGAAGAAAAGGTTGAAGCAAGGGCATCTGGACTTCAGTTTTCAAGGTGAAGACGTTTCATCAGTTGAACTTTGCGTCAACCTTTTCCTCCATTCGGTGTCTTTTTTGGAATGTTAGTGTGTGCATTGTATAAAGAGATTTGGATTATTAGGCTATAAGATAGTAAATACATGTGTCACATGTAATGACAGGAAGAATGCTTTTAGCAAAGTCATTCATAGTCAAAAATGGATTGCATGGTAAATGACATGGATGTTATATAGGGCTTTTCCACCTACTAGGCACTCAAAGCGCAAAATGATCACAATATAATGAATTCTACAGGACTACATTATTTTTGGACTTTTCAAATTGAGTTTCTAGAAAGTTCTAAATTGATGAACTGTACATATAATATGATTAACTGTTGAAAGGGTAATCTATAAATATTTTGGTTGAATTAAAGAATCTTGTTTAACTGTTCTCTCTCTCCCTCTCACATACACACACACACACACGCACGCACACACACACACACACACACACACACACACATACACATACACATACACACACCACATAAAAAGTATAACTATAGAAAAAAAAACACCTAGCAGAAAAATGCCTCAATGTTAAAACAGTCTAGTCATTAGATCTTAACAAGGCATGTCAATAAAATATTTTAGGGCAAAACATGCATTGGTGGTGGTTCTTGGTTGTTTTTATTTTTTGCATGCAATAATGTGGTCAATATTTATAATATAAAATTATATTGGGGTTTTCTCTGATTTGAGCCGTTTTAGTAACAAAAACATCACTGTGAGTACATCTAGCCAAATCACTAAGAGACTCATGAGGACAATGTTGCAATCTGCACAGGTAAATACAAAACATAAAAATCAACTAGTTGGATAAGGCAAAAGTGTGAAATCATTTCTCTGAAGTTTCAAATGTAGTGATACATTCTGTTGTGAAGATTGGTCATCACTAAAAAGCACAAACTCAATCAAATAATAATAGTAATAAAATTATAAATAACAAAATAACAAGCAGTACACAGGGAAACACTCCCTGACAACTAAAAACAGTAGTAAAAGTAGTGCAGTACTCTCAGTTTATTTCACCCCTTAACTCCCACAAACTTCCTATATCTTTCAGCACACAAAATAAAAGGTCCCAAGAATAACCCATCAGACATGAATGTGAAAATAATAAGTGGTGATGAAAAGTATCTTGCTTAAGTGTGTCTGTTTCAAAAAATAACACAAACATAGGATAAACACCATAAAGTTCATGTACACGTCACTCACGCAAACAGTTAAAAAAACAAAAAACTACTTGGAAAATCTATGGATGGATTTGTTACTTCCTCCCAATATCTGTGGAGTGCTGGAACTGTGCAAAGCTAAGAAACACCTGCTCCAGTGATATCTGACTCACACAATAATCTTCAATGCGGTATTTCTCTTTGGCAGCTTCTAAAGTGCCAAACACCTGTGCGGGAGAAAAAGTTAACCGTGGTAAGAACATGGAGATATTATGGTACAATTTAGGCAATACATCCTATAAATGTATTCATCATTTGTACTAATAACATCTAATATACAACACTTAAATCTTAGATAAACATTCTTATACATTCTCATATTAGGAATACTTTAAACAACAATCACAGACTAGTTAAATATTTCCTTTTTATGGTGGAAAGAACTAAAATATTATTATTAATAAGCAACTAAATTAAAAGCGTAATTGGCAGTATATACAAGTTTACATACCCTGGCAGAATGTTTGATTATTTTTTCAGAGAATATAAATAATAACACAAAAACTTTTCTTTCACTTATAGTTAGTGGTTGGGTGAAGCCATTTATTGTAAAACAATTGTATTTGCTCTTTTAAATTATAATGACAACAGAAACTACCCAAAAGACCCTGCTAAAAAGTTTACATACCTTGGTAATTTTGGCCTAATAACATGCACACAAGTGACACAAACAGGTTTGAATGGCTACTAAAGGCAACCATCCTCACCTGTGACCTGTTTGCCTGTAATCAGTGTGTGTATAAAAGGTCAGTGAGTTTCTGGGCTCCTGACAGACCCTTGCACCTCTCATTCAGTGCTGAACTGATGTTTCTCTATTCTGACTCATGGAAAAAGCAAAATAATTGTGGGTCTGTGGGAAAAGGTAATTAAACTATAAAACAGGAAAGGGCTATAAAAAAGATATCCAAAGAATTGAGAATCAGCAGTGTTGAAACTCTAATTAAGAAGTGGAAAATGAAAAGGTCAGGTAGACCAACAAAAATTTCAGCCTCAACTTCCAGGAAAACTGTTCAGGATGTCGAGGAAAAACACCAAATAACTTCAGCTGAAACACAAGACTCTCTGAAAAAGGTGGTGTGGCTGTTTCAATAAGGAGGCACTTCAAGAAAAAAGGTCTGCGTGGTCGAATTGCCAGAAGAAAGCCATTACTATGCAAATGCCACAAAGCATCCCAGTTACAATACGCCAAACAGCACAAAGACAAGCCTCAAATCTTCATGAACAAAGTCATTTGAAGTGATGAGACCAAAATTGAAATTTTTGGCCACAACTATAAATGTCATTGTCAATATTATTGAACCACTCTGGGGCGATCTTAAACGTGCAGTTCATGCAAGACCAACCAAGAATTTACAGGAACTGGAGGCTTTTAGCCAAGAAGAATTGGCAGCTTTAGCATCTGAGAAAATGAAGAGCCTCATTCACAACTATGACAAAAGACTTTTGGGCATTACCCAGTATTAAGAACTAGGGTATGTAAACTTTTGATCAGGGTCATTTGGTTAGTTTCTGTTGTCATTATGATTTAAAAAAAGTAACAATTGTCTGACACTAAATGGCTACACCCAACCACAAACTACGAGTGAAAGAAAAGATTTTGTGTTATCATTTTTATTCTCTAAAAAAATGGCCCAAAAAAAAAAAAATTAAAATTAAAAAATTAAAAAATTAAAAAAATCCTAAATTCTGTATGTATCATATAACCTATGAGCACAACTGTATTGCGTCATCTAGAGTGAAATGCAGAACATAAAACATAAAACTGTCTATTGTATCTAGTAAAAAGTATTGCGTCTGTAATTGTACCTGAGCCCAGGAAAGTGTTTTGTCAGTCAGATGATAGTGGACCATTCCTTGGTGCTCGTCCTTCAGCTGACTTCCTGTCATTGGTAGACATTTTTTTATTGTAAAATCACATCTTTGATATCAATATAGTCTCATATTGGGTGTACTTTATCTCCTGACCTGGGAAGGTGCTTTCAATAAAATCTTTAAATAGCAGCAGGTCGCTGTCCTCCAACTCCGCTTCTATATGCACTTTAGCCAGCAGTGTGTAGCCACTGCCAAACTTGCTCTTAAGATGTTGTGGACTGCCAAGGCACTTGAATTGACCATTGACCATTACAGCCAACCTGGTACACAAGGCCTCACACTCCTCCATACTGGTGAGCAATGTAAAGACTTACATTTATTATCTTTGCTCGACATGTAGTGACAGTATAGTACACAGGGCATACCTATGAGAAGTGATGATTATGGCCTTTCCAGACTCTCGCGTGCGCGTGACAGCGTCCCATAACAGCCTTCTGGCCACTGGGTCCATTCCAGTTGAAGGTTCATCCAGGAAGATGACAGGAGGCCCACCAATCAGAGCCATACCTGCACTCAGCTTTCTCTTGTTACCCCCACTACATGGTAAAATAGTGTTTGAATAAATATAATATATTTATCAATGAACAGGGTAAAGAATTCTTTAACCCCCATAACGCACTAACCTGTAGCTGCGGACAAGTTTATCAGCATAAGGCTCCAGCAGCAGTGACCTCAGTACATTCTCCACAGAGCCAGATACATATTTTTCTGGTATTCCTCTGAGCCTGGCATACATACTAAGAGTTTCTCTTCCTGTCATGTGATCCAGCACAGCATCAAACTGAGGACAATACCCAATGCGCTGCTGCACCTGCAGAGCAAAAATAAAGTGCAAATGTCTGTGTTTTGAAAACATTAAAATAGATAATAGTTATTAGAGTTTGCCTGTGCTTCCTCTATGCAGTTCTGAAGAAAATGGGTTTTAATCATACTTTTATTCAATATTTACAAGCCTTGTATTATAGGCCAATGGCCTAAATTAAAATGAATAGAAATTTAATGAATAGCTTTGAGCCCTCCCATTTTCGCAATATTTATTGAGCCTTTGGCCCAGTACATAGACAAAGTGACGAGTCAAAAGGAGTAACATTAACACAGGAAGAACAAAGTATAGGTCTCTTTGTAGACAATATTATAATATACCTCCAAAACCTGGATTATACATTTCCAAAACTCCTAACAATTCTAAAAGATTATGAAAAAAATCTGTATATAAATTGAATATTTCAAAGACCCAACTATAGGGATATTTTTTTAGCAGCCCAGCTGAGATGTATTGTCTATTGATGTTTGTCAGAATATTACTCCTAAATGGAACAAACTGAGCTCAATTATGATACGCATCAACCACAGACAAGACTGGGTGAGAAAACTTTTATTATTATTATTAATTATTATTATAGAACAAAATCCCATTGTTGCAGTAACAATTGGTATTGTTCCTGCTCATATCAATGCCAATCATTCCCATGTCATTTGGACACGTGAGAAAGTTTGACCTTTTGGGTATTTATTGTTAAAACATTAGAATACCTAAGGACCCATGAATTTTGTATTTAGGGCTACTACCTATAGAAGTGATTCGAGGGGAGGACGTTTACCTGTTAAAGCCGATGATAATGGCCAGCAAGAAAGTCAGAACAAGAAACTGGTTGAAAAGTGAACCTTTGAGAATGAAGCAATGGCAAAGCGTCATGGACGAAATCTTTTCGATGGAGAAAGTGGAGAAACTAACTTCTAAGACTAAAAGCGCAAAAATCCAAACGACAATGTTTGAATTAGAACCACTATAATGCTCAATGCTCAAATGTAAAAACATCTTGATAATGTTTATATGTAGTACACCTGTGAACAGAAGATAAGGCTTGATGCATTCTGTATTTTCATATTATGTTTTGGTAAAATACTAAAGTTTACTGATTTTTTTTCTGTTACTTTTTCTTGGGGCAATTTGTAAATGTTTGTTACCTTGCTGAGCTCCTGCAGAATGAGGGGGCTACCAATCATTGACTCGACAACTGGTTGACATTCCAAAACCCTCTTCCTCTCATCAGCTACATCACTGTCTTCAGGAAGCAGCGCAGCATCCTCTATTAAAGGGAGCTGCAATAAAAACTAAATTATATTGATGTCTCATTTTAAAATGTAATGTTTACAGAGAAATTGTAAATGGTTACACAATAAATAGAAAAACTATAGCTGAATGTGAACTTTTTAGACATTTTTTTTTTTACCATTAATACACAGTTCTCCTTAATAGTTCTTATGACCTCTACCTGTTTCCGTCTTCTGAACAATGTTGTCATGAGACGTCGGAGTGTTTTGACAAACTGCAGCTCAATGACAAAAAGCAGAATAATGTAGACAAAACCCTGCACTGATAAGGCCACAAGAAAACGTCCAACACCAGGACCCGTCATGGAGAAGTAGTTTGCTTGATAAGTGATGTCTAGAAAAAGAGAATTAATATTTTAAACAAATTAGATTATATTTGGTAGAAAAATATGAGGAGAATTGTTTTACAAAAATGCATTCAGTTGAAAATAACTTACTTAATATCCTGCAGAGATCCTGGCTAGGTTGACTGGAGGTGCAAAATGAGAGGAACTCATAGTTTTGATAGAACTGGGTGAAGGACATGCCCAGACAATAGTTTGGAAAGATCAGAAACACCTTATTCAGTAATTTGGACAAGTCCAGCAGGTGTAACTCTGAAAAATAAATGGCAAAGTTCTCAAGAAGTATAATGGCATAAACTCCACGACATGGATCTACTGAAGCACACACTCACCTGGAATAGTCATGATGACAACTGCCAAAAAAGTGGCTGTTCCAGAGATCATGTTGAAGAGCGTAAGGCGAGTGTAAGCACTGGCAGCGTTTGAGAAAAGAAAGCTGAGTAGATACATAAGTGGCACAACAGCCCAGCCATACAGCAGCAATATCAACAACACGTCTACAAGGTGGTTCTCCTCCACAAAAGCCTTGACTCCGAAGCATTTAAATACAACCTGAGAGCACAGGAAAAAGACATGATGTACAACATTACATTTAAGTTACAAGAATGTGATTCTAACAATATATTTTTGACACTTTGGGCTAAATTTTCATGACATAAATCGCAAAGCACTTGGCAATGGCGCACTGATTTTTAAGGCATGTTCAAAGCTGGCACATTGTTTTTTATTTTTTTTATTTTAGTCAAAAATAAAATAACAACAAAAATCCATACTTTCGTTTTTATTTTAAACAAAACACATTGACTGAAAAGTTGCAAAATAAGTTGAAGTTGCAACTTATTTTGAGAGAAAAAAATTAAAATATGCATCAATCAAAACAACAAAGCAAAACTGAAGGAACACAAAAACAACAACAACCAATTTTATTATTATAAATAAATTATCATTATATAGATTATTTTCAAATTCAATTATTTGATTAATTATTTTGATTATTTTTAGTTAACATTATTAGCTATGTTTACAATTAGTTATTACAATGGAATATATTTGTTAAAAATACTAGTTTTTACATAATTATTTTAATTGTGGTAATGTTAACCTTTATAACACTGTCTAGTTGGTTTTAAGTTTAAACCAACTAGACGGAGGTATAAAATGTTAAATGTATTTTCTTTAAAGTTTAAAGAAAGGCTGGACATGGCAAAGTGGAGATTTTATTTTCTTCTTCAAGTCAAGTTTTGTATGCCAGAGGTGAAAGCACAGTCTATAATTATTGTTACTTTAGATGTTTTTATGAACTCAAGGGGCATATAGTTCCAAGATGCCAAATAACATAACAATAATGAATTTCACAAATACCAGTAGGTATTAATATACCTCATGTCTAAACAATAAACTTAATAAATAAACCTTAAATACAATATAAATGGAGGAGATAGAGAATCAGGTAGAGACACCTCAGACTCTCACTAGTCATATAGTAATAGAAACTCACACTGTTTACAAGAGGTGTGTTAACTGAAAAAAAAACTAGTGACTATATAAAGAGGGGCCCATTCTCATGTCCTTGATATGAGAATGGGCCCCTCTTTATATAGTGACTAGTTTTTTTTTTTCAGTTAAACACAAGAGGTGTGTTACGCTTGTGTTTAACTGAAAAAAAAACAAACAAAAAAAAAACTAGTGACTATATAAAGAGGGGCCCATTCTCATATCAAGGACATGAGTATTTAGAGCAGACAATAATCTAATCAGTGGGATGCTTTTTGTCTTCACGCAGTTAAACAATGTGTTCACTCGCTCCATCTTTTGATAAATCAGTCCACAATGACAGTTAATACAACGACAACAGTTTAGAAGCTACTTACTTTAAGAAAACAGACATCCCCTTTTCCTGTTTGTTCCTCGGTCTCAGGAATTATCCAGGTTTGCTCTAACGAGTCTTATCAGCTCATAAACACAAACGGCAGGTAACTGCACGCACTGTGGGCCCACTGTGGGTCTAGCTCAGCTCAGCTCAGTACAAACATGCTTTTTCTGTTATTGTTCAAGAACTCACTGACGCAGCGTTTAGAGTCCTGCTGTGAGCAGGTGCATGTGCGCACACACGGCCTGAGATGAGGGGTTTGGACTCACTGCAGTCTCCAGGCCTAGAAAAGAGCTACTAGAACCATGTCCAGTGTAAAATGTTTGTAAAATGTATATTGCCTATATATGTTTTGTTTAGATTTTATTATATTTAGTAAAAATTGTATTGTATTGTTGTATTGTTTTTGATACTTTCCTAATATTTTAGGAGTTATATATAGTAATACTATATTATATTTAGTTTACTAATAAATCTCAAATAGCACGCAGGCTTCGATGCCTTCAAATACATGGCAGCTCGTCCACACTCTGGCCCTCTGTGTTGATGATGTGATACTGACCAGCATGAGGAGACATGGCAGAAGGAAGTTGAACAGGTCCCACAGCAAAGCGGAAAACCAGAAGTTGGAAAGATAGACGCCGCTGACCTTCTGGACATGCTTGGACTTGACAGATGACTCAATTACCATCAGAAGGGCAAAAGTGCTTGACAGTGAGGCCATACCATACATTAGGTTGATGGCAATAGCAAAACCGGTCTTACTCCTGTAGAACAATGTAAAAAGAAAAGATTACATACATACTATAATTGCGGATTCAATAATATGCATAATACTTACTCTGTAAGCTGGCTCTTTGCAACCTCAGACATGTTGCGTGGCATAGGGTAGTTGCTAGTTTGGATGGAGGCATTGGGGCCAGCCAGAAGCTTGAACAATGCATTGTCTACCATCATGAGGGCTGTGGCTGGTGTATGGTAACCCTGATTGTTAAAGTACGCTGTTGCTTCAACAAAATTGCTGCTTGTACCTCTGAAGGCCGCACCAAGTACACATTTCTCATTGAAAACACCACCTTCCCTCTTTGCGTTGACCAGGACATAAGGAGTGAAGTCTGTATTGAGAAAAGAGGCTATTGTCATGTCCTAGCAAGAAAAATACATTTACTACTATTCTAATAAACTGACCAGTGATGTTGACAAGGCTGGCGAGCTGATCAGAGAGCTGGGAGCTGTATGTATTTGCCAGGGTTTTTGTCAGAGGTCCAGATTCAGTCGGCACAGCCACAGGGACCCTGGTAGGACCATAGTGGCTCAGTGCCAGTCTCAGAGGAGGCGAGTCCTGAGGACCAGGTAAGGTTTGTGCAACAATCAGGGCCACAATAGTAAAAATTAAAGGCACAAGGAACTGAGCCACCATAACTTTCCAGTTTCTCCAGCTGTACAGAGCCCTCTTCAGGAACATGGCATAGAATTGTTGCAGATGGAGTCTTATCTAGTGAGAAATAAAATCAGTAATATGTAAATGTAATCCAACAAACCGCTGAGGTTAATGTTTTATTAATGACACTGTTGCATGCTATGTTTTCTTTGCCTCACCCCAGTGTTGAGCTTAATGTTTGAGCAATCTTCTGAGATGAGCGTGCCACTGTCTGTAAAGTCTGTGACATCGGTCATACCACTGATACTACTGGCATCATCTGTGGACCAGTCGTGGGAGCGTCTCTCGTGCTGATACTGCAGTGCTGGCAGCTGGATGGCCTGGATGTCCAAACTAGAATCCACCAACTTCCCAACTCTGAAGACACAAAACTCTTTTTATCTTTTACATATCACATAGTAAATCCATGGGGTGTAAAATTATTTTCAATTTAACGTCTAGTTTCTTATATTTCTTTTCTGATATTTAGTTAGCAACGAGTCTGTTTACTCTATTTAAAAAAGAAGAAGCCTGTTCTACTTCAAACTGTGAGTATAAAGAAGAAAGAGCACCGATAATGACCTCTTACTTTAAAATAAATAATGTGAACAGCAAGTCAAACAGTTAAGACTGTTTCATTTATAATATTATACACTCATCTGTTACACACACGCCAAAAGGTCACAGGGAAACTAATGTATTAGCAAAATAGGAGAAGCAAATCCATGTCCCATTGCATCCCTCTGCATGGACCCAGAATAAACAAGGTACTATAATGGGTAAAGTTGGACATTGAATATATTCTGTTAACAAATAATGTAAGCAAAAACATTTTAGAGTTAAAATTGGAACTATGTGTGTGTTTTAATTGATTTCTTTACAGCCCACACAAATTCCTCAGCCTTGATCAGCAAATGTGTTACTTCCGGAGCCCACTGATACAGAAAAATAACATTTCTCACACATTCACCCTTGTATTTTCTTCTCCTACCTAAGAAACACCTCCTCCATAGTGGTCACTGATGCTCCATAGCTGGCAATGCCCAACTCCTCTCTGTTCATCTCCAGCTCAGCAAAGAGCAGCTCAAACCTGATAGAAGAAGTGCATCGCAGAGAGAGTAATTATCAGTTTCATGGATGAAATAACTCAAGACTAGCCAGAAAAATTGGATAAAATAATACATAATATAAATTCACTCTAACAATGAACCTAATGGCACAACCAGCCCGGAATTATTCAAGCATTGTTTAAAAAATGTTATTCAGTCCAGCTGGGGTCATTTCTGTCCCGTTGCTATGACTGTGCTCTGAGCATGCCTCACAATGTGTGTTATTCTGTGTGCCTAAACAAAAACAAAGCGCTGAGTGACTCACCTGCTGGTGCTTTCTTTGGGCAGGATGTAGGAGAGCTCAGCACCAGCACTGCTCTCTAGAGTAGCATTAGGAACATACATATGAACAAGGCGGGAGATCTCAGACACATTACAAAGGGCATCCTTCACTATTACCATGTGGTAGCCAGCACCTGGGTAATAGCAGAAAGTTCAAATCAGTCACAGAAAACCATGATTAACACTTTGTAGTTGTATATATGTTCACTTTGAGTCATTCTCTCACCATATTTGTTCTTTAAAAAGAGTGGTGATCCACAGCACTGCAGCTCTCCTCCCGCCATGATTGCAATTCGGTCCCCGAGCAAATCTGCCTCATCCATAAAGTGTGTGGTGAGCAAGATGGTGCGACCACGCTTTTCTCCTTGCAGAAGGTCCCATGTGGCACGTCTTGCTGAAGGATCCATACCTGATGTGGGTTCATCTAACATCACCACCTGAAGGTTGACAACATTTATAATGTTGAAATAAAAGGAGAACAGGCGACTTTGTCAAAAGTCTCATGAGTCTCATGTGTAATAACCTCTAACCTTGGAGTCTCCGATAAGGGCAATGCCAATGGAGACCTTTCGCTTCATGCCACCAGAAAGAGTCTTAGATCTTGCTTTTGCCTTGTCCTCAAGGTTCAGGATACGGATAATACGATCCACTTCTTCGGGAATTTTGTCTTTAGAGTAGCCTTTCAGCTAGTTTCAAACATACCAAATTTAAATAATGTGTGTTTATAATGTTGTTTATAAAATCTATAACATTTAATATATGACATTTAACTAAGCTATTAACTATTAAGCATTAAACTAAACTACATTAATATTTAAAGCCCAATTTGTTGATATTGTCTATTTAGTGCTGATATGTGAGTTTTCCTGGGAATTACTAAGTGTACCTGTGCATAGAAGAGCAGGTGCTCTCTGACTGTCAGGTTATCAAAGAGGACGTCATGCTGCGGACACAGACCCAGGCTGCGTCGAATCAGAGCCATGTCCTGACAGATATCATAACCGTTGATATAAGCCCTGCCACTTGTGGGAGGATATAATCCTGGAAAACCAATAGTAACACTGCCATTAACATCATTCAAGTAGCACATACAGTAGGATGTTCGCAAGTACAAGATAGTGACCTGTCAACATGGACAAGGTTGTGGTCTTTCCAGCACCGTTGTGTCCAAGCAGGACTGTGATCTGACCTTCAAACATGTTTAGTGTTATACCCCGGACAGCCTTACGGTTCTTATTGCCCATTTTAAATTCCTGCCAAGCATATAAAATCAAATAATTAAGATGCTTCCAGTAGAACTATTTTATTTACTAGGTGTAGGGATTTTTTAATAAACAAGCACTATCTACTATTAGCAAATAAGCAATAGAGTTTTTGTCTCACCTTCGCAAGGTGTTTTATCTTTATCCCAGAAACCAATCCAACAGGCTCCTCGTCAATGAACTCCCCTTTCAGGGCCTTTTCTGGATCCTCCTCTTCCTCCTTCTCATTTACAAAAGCCACACGAGGGTTGCTGCACCAGTATGAAGGCTGTGGAAATGTGCAGAATCACAAGATATCAACATCAAAGCTATGTCAATGAATTGAGACATTTACAGGATGGAAAGGAACATACTGGCTTACAAAGATCAACAATGACTATTTCCTGAATAGAACAAACTTTCCACGGGCACATTTCCTAAGCCTCCAATGTTGATATGGCAGAAAACTACAGTATTTCAGACCCACACTTCCACAATTACAATAAATTGAAGAATAGAGTAAAATGCATCAGCAGCTAATCCACATCCTCCTGTTGGTGCGAACATATTAGCAGTTAAACCTGTTTGTAAAGACTTTTTCTTGAGTGCAATAGCACGTCATTTCATGATTGTTAATAGTTTGACAAAAACATTATTTTTGCTGGCTGGAAAAACTTTAATGGTTCCAATACAATAATTCAGCCAAATACTTTGTTCGTTATGTAGTGACCTCTGGTTTTATTTCAACAAGTGCCACTTTGAACTAAATATGTATAATTTACTAAAAGTTGCTTGTCAAAAACCATCTGTTGTGACTATTTTGTGTTTTTATACTATAAGCCTGTGCATTTCCAAAGAGTTTTCTTAAGGTGTTTAATAAGCTCAGACCCTTTTAAACTTACCAGTACAAAGAAATACGACGGCAGAGGTACACCATATTCACCAGGAAATACAGCCTCGACATACCAAGCGACGAGCCCATACAGCACAGAGTCAAAAAGTAGCATGCCCAAAACCTGAGCCATGGAGAAGTCATCATCCACGGTCACACCATCAAACATGTTAGACCACTGGATCCCTGTACCTGAAGGAAAAAAGAATGATTAAAATTACTCTTAAAAAGGTAATTCAAGAGCAAATCCCTATTAGTTTAATTCCTATTAAACTGCTATTTTTAAATCAGGCTGCAAATTCTTACCTTTTCCTTCAAACATTCCTATTAGCTGTGCACCCATGGCCATGGCCACATTGGAGATAAGGCAGGCAGAAACCTTCTGAGCGTGGCTCAGTAAGTCATAGCGTGGCCATAGGAACAAATAAGGCAGGTAAGTCAGGAAATAGATGAAGCCACCAGCTGCTGCTGCTACATTGGCTGAATGAGGTGATAAAAGACAAAAATAGGTTAAGAGCAGGTAAACAGCAAAGCCCAACTACTCATAAATACCAAAAAATGAGAATTCAGGACTTTGTTATAACAATTACAACTAAATCACATTGTTGGACCTCTAGAAAGGCATTTATGCAAACAAGCATAAACTAGCAAATAAATACAAATGAAAGTGAAAATAAATAATTTTCTTTAGACCTCTTTCTCACAATTCTCCCACATTAACTCTGAACAATATGACTCTATCGAAGCCTCACAAGAGCGACTGTATAGTACATCCTATCCTAGAAGCTAGAAGCTGTCAGACCTTCATCAGTCACAGACTACAGATGAAAGTTAAGCAATAGGAAGAACTTAAGGCTAACCATTTACACACTGTAAACCACACTTATTAATACAAGTATTTATATCACCAATAACAAAACACTTTTTTCAATTCAAATACCATTTAAATGTGCACTAGACTATGTAAAACAAGTAACTAACAAGCATAAGTAATCTGTGCTTCTGCACTCTGAAGGCTACTTCACTGAATTTAAGTTGAGATGAGTTCAGTGGATCGGAATAGTTGTAAACTGTGACTGTAAAAGTAAAAAGGAGGTTAGGTATACACGGGCAGAGCTACTCACCTCGCGAGAAGAAGGCACTAATCATGAAACTGAAATTAATGGTGGCCACTGTGAAGACTAGCAAGTAAACAAAAACCAGGGAGGGGTCACTGTGGGTCAGCACTGCTCCATTGGGACTCACCTACAAAAAGAGAAGCTGTTGTTTATGTTTCTTAAATTTTTACTGTAAATGTACTTAACATCGGTTGAGATATAATATGCATTTGTATAATAAATGTTAGCTTCACATCAATGGCCCTCTGCTTTCTATCAGTTTATCTTTTTTTTTTTACGTTCACTAGAGGTCAATCGTCAGGTAAAAGGTACAGGTACTGGAGCATAGAGGTGTACAATGCAAAGGACGTAAAAGAGTGTACAAATGTGTTCGAATTCGAGTGTTCGAATTGAGTCAGAGCAGGCATAACTTTAATAAAACTCAATGAAAGTACTGTCCGCAGGGCTTTTTAGATAATGACAGATTTCAGCAAATTGTGAAGAATCACTTTCTTTTGGGAGTAAATGTTTATTTAAAACTGTGCACCTTGGAGGATGGATTCAACAGATTTGTGATGTGTCCTTAAACACAAGACAGGCTTAATCTGAAACTTGTGATTTGGGATGGGGCACAAGGAGGTTTATGAATAATTCTTGCATAATACATCTCCAAGTTTTATTTACTCAATTAATATTAATTCTAATAATACTACTAATACTACTACTACTACTAATAATAATAATAATAATAATAATAATAATAAAGTAACATACCCAAATACAGAGAAGTAAAGTCACAAAAAAGACTGAAATGGAGAGGAAAAGAAAGAACATGAGAAACCAGGCACTCCAGTGGAGCCAGTTGCTGAGTCCCATCATCCTCATGTACTCCTAAGAAGCACACATATAACAAAGAGATATAATTTAACGATTTAATTCAGCATACATTTGGAAAGCACAAAGTGTAGAAAGACTTACCTTAAGCTTTCTTTCTTTTTCTTGCACCACAGACCGTACTATGTTGAGGGCCGTGTAGGTGAAGCTGAGAACCAGTATTAAGGGCAGTTGGTTCTGAATGGCCAGAATAAAGACGTCATATATAAAGGCAGGGTAGGGGAACCGTGACAGTACAACTCTGGTCTTCTGCAGCAGACTATTAGCGGCAGCTCTGTTGTGAGAACGCATGATGGCTTGGTCCACTGCGTGCTGCACTGCCAGAAAGCCTTCTCGGTAATAACCTAAAAATAAAATAAAACAAATTCTGTACCTTTAGCTTAACTCATTTTACAAGCAACATTCAAAATAGATTTACATCCCATTATAGTCTAAGCATGGATGTTATTTCATCCTTCAAGATAAGAGTCAGTGTTATTGATGTAGAGAGTTACATAATTATGAATGTAAACTTTGTCATTTATAAGAATGATTATAAGTAGCTACAAGTAGTGGCTTGTATTGTGGAAAATTCTGTCACAGAGTAATGTTGACCAATAGGGCTTCAGACATGTGGGCCGCTCACCGGGTGTACCCCCGCCGTTATCATATTGCTCCCTCGGGCCTGGCATCTGGAAGAGGGGAAAGAGGCTGAGCGTGTGCCAGTCAAAGTCACTGTTGGGGTTGAGTTCGGACCTTTCTGTTTGTGGAGCAAAGCGAGGGGTGTAGGGGAACCGCAGGCTATAGTTCACCTGTTGTTGAAGAGGGAAAAGAAACATAACATAACAGAACATTTACCTGATTATAATGAATACATAAAGGGTTAAAAGTAAACTTATCCTGAAGCACAAACGCAGCCAAACCAGTTAAAGACGTCTACATAGATTGTAAATGGATAAACTAGGCATTCCTTTCCGTGTTGCTAAATTCAAACATGTACCTTTAAGGGCAAAGGTTCGTCATCATGGAGGAAAGGGTGCTGAAAAACAACAGCAGCCAGGATATGGTCTGATAGTGGGTCATTTCTGATAAACTCCTCAAACTGATCCTCTGTCTCGAAGCCACGCACTAAACAAACAAGCACACACACAAATACAATAAGATATGTATTCATTTAAAAAATATGTTTTTTACTGCTCAACCCTAGTACCTGCTTAACATGCAAGTATATACTTAATTTCAAAGCAAGAACAAGTATAATAGTAATAATAATAATAATAATAATAAGGCAATGTACAGATCAAACAGAACAGTGCAACTTAACTCAACCAGGGGTTATGGTGATCCCAGCCTTTTTGTTTAGTTTTTGTTCTGATTGTGTGAAAGATGCACTGATTTCTTGTTGCAGCTAATGTATTGTTGTTTTGTAATCATCTCTGTATTGAATATTATTAGGGGCAGGGGTGGTTTGTGATGGCTTTTTCTTTCTTATGAATTGTTTTTTTTCTTAATGATAAAATTTTAAATGAATAAGATAAGAAACACAAAAAGATGGGTTTATGGCAGCATGCTTTGTGCATGAGACTGCTCCACATTTCCCACTGAAGAATGAGACCACAGGTCAATTATTCATGAACGCCTCAGCTGGGATGTCACCACATTGTAAATAAGGCAGATACTTCCAAATATGTTGAGCCAGTTTCTTTCCAGAGTCGCAAAACAAAGATAGTTGACCAAATACATCACAGTGGCCTGTACTCACGCACAACCAGGAGAAGCAAAAGTAGAACAGTAACACTGTGACTTATCTATCCCTTCAAAAATTTCAGCTCTTGCAAACAAAGGAGTGGGGCGGGGCTTGTTTGGTTTCCTGCTGAATGTTTCTGGAGAAACCAGTATTCCCAGGTTAGTTCAGGCAGGCAGCCACAAATGAGGTTCAGGCCAGGAGTACTTTAGAAGGTTGTATTACTTATACATAGTAACAAAGTATCATCAGTGAATTACCATAAGTGACTTAACTATGAGAGGCTTCACTTAAAATTTTAGCTCTTTAGCCTTTAGTATTGATTATCAGATTATCATTTCTAACAATTTATCAACCATCTGTTAACCAGACTGTATGACCAGAACAGCTAAACAACAACTAAATCCAGTTTGGTTACATCCCTATAATTTACAGCACTTATCAGATTGTGTTTAAACTTTAACACTAACCAGTCCAACAACAATTTTGAAAAAAAAATAAAAAATAATTCTCGGCAGTATAAAACAAGAAATAAATGTTACATTATGGCATAATATTCTGAATCCCCAAAGTGTACTGTACTGATTCATAACTATGCTCTAGTATGTTTATTTTCTGATTTATAACACAGTATTTAAACAAGATCATTTTGTGTTTCCAACCATTTCTTACCTGAGGGAAGATATAAGCTGCCTCTCACATCCTCTGCCACCTTTCGCACCACACTGGAGTTGCCAGGAACATAGGCCAGCTGTAGGTAGCGTAGTAGGGAATAGGGCAGTTGATCAGCTTGATAGCTCTCGTAAACTATGGGGTCTGGGTAGTCTTTGAATGGAACCTTCTGGCGCAGAGCAATAAGAATCCCAGAGAAGAGTAGCGGCAAGAGTATCTCAATCAAAGTGACCAGGATTTGACGTTTCTTGAAGTAAAAAATAAAGAAAACATGTTGTGTGTGTTTTCATAAAATCATTTTCCAAAAATCATGGCTGCAGTAATTCATTGTTAATTAATGATAGAGGTAAAGTAAACATTATCTTGAGAAAACTTGTGTCCTTTCTTTTTTAAACTAGTCAACTGTTAACCGTTTTTTCTGCATGAAGTACATTAGACTGATTGGAATCGAAACTGAATTGGACAGCAGAGGATTGACAATATTAGTGTTTCTTTTTTGCCCTAAATTTCTCCTTTTTTGTTTCAGGTCTTACGAAATATGTCTGACACACACTTATTTGTGTGTAGCTAATGCAAGTAGAAAAGACGTTCCACATGGACTCACTAACCTAAATATGGTTAACGTCAAGACGTCACTTACTTTTAAGGAAATGTAGGCGGTAATACACCATAGAGGTCAACAAAGAAAAAAAGCCCAGTGTTTTTTGCAACTAGGTATTGTTCACCGATAACAAAAAAATATATGCTTTTGTTTTCTTGGTTTATATAAAGTCTCTGCAGTCCCTTAGATCAACATGACCAAAGGGCCAAACAGGGAATGAAGCAAGAAAGTCACTTTCCATGATATGATAACTAGCAGATACCCATTTTTTTATTGTTGAAATGCTGCAGAATTGTGAAACTACCAGGAGATTGGCTTGTTTCTACAGATGCAGCTAGAAACTCAGTGCCTGTGAGACTCCAGGATTATTTACAGAAGAAATTCTTTAATTTTAAGTTCCTGCTTGTTATGATATAACAGGTTAACAAGATGTTTTGAAACCTTCAAGTAAGTAAATTCAAGGTAACCTGTTTTTCTAATAGCAGCACTTAAAAACATTAGTTACACAAAAACAAAAATGTAAACTTATGCTCATGATTCCTGTTACATAAACAAGTCTTGTGATATGTGTCCTAATAAATTTAACGACTAAAGGAATAACTACAGAAGCCTTACGCATACTCTTGCACAGTAAGAAAAACACATGACCGCTCTGAATATGTTGATCCAGTTAGAAACCGTGAGACATGGTGATGACACTGTTACTAGAAACACATCGTTTCCAAGTTGCTGGCTAACATCATCAAGACTGTGAAGGTGAAAGCATCATCGCAAAAAGCCGACTGTTAGTCAGATCATTTGTATTTATGATGTCACCTCAGTCAATAACTTGACAAATGCTGTCAAGGCAGGCCTATGATTAATAAACTCTATTTTGACAATTCACAGTTACCAATGAGCTAAACAAATAAAAAATACTTACCTGCTGAAGATAGTTTTTCCAGACCAGCAGTCTAAACTGTCTAATGATAGCCATCTTTACTTAAACAAATGGGACATAAAGTTGTCCTTGGATAGCTGCTGAAAACAGACACAGTCACATTGTTAGTCAAGGGATACCATTTATATATTCAAATGACTGAGTATTGAGATCAACAGCGTTGTGCCATTTATAGGGTAATATTTAATTACAAAAGGGAAGTGAAATTAGAGAACACTTATTTTGCTTTCTACTGAGATTTTAAAACTGCAGGAAATGGCAGGTGGGTGCATTTAGTTAAAACTAAATCACAATCAAATGTGCAAAAAGTAGTCGAGTTGTGCCTGTTGGACAAGCCAATGGAGATATATTTATTATTGGAAGTATGTGAATTTGAACAGGTGAGCCAAGGCCTCACCCAGATAGGAATATGTAACTAAATGTAATGCATTATTGTGTTCATTAAGCAAATAAAAATAGTCTAAATCAAGAACTGAGATCAATATTTTCCTCTCCGATAGGTCCAAAGAACGCAACTTCCTTTTCTAATTGGACAATACAGCTGCACATCAATCCTTGTGAATAGACGCTAATGTTTTATTACTGAGGAGAAAAGCTAAGTATTTTTGAATAGGCCAATAGTGCTGACTATCCAAATAAAATCAAATATGTCTTTAAGGCTAAACAAATATACAGTTACCTCGGAATAGTCTTTCTCAACATGGACTTGCTGAGCTGTGATCCCTCTTCCTGTCGAGGTGAAACAATTCCTTCTTTTTGTCTTAAACTGGCAACACAAGCATCTCTGCGGGACTTTCCTTACAATTGCTATTAAAGCTTGATTATCATTTAAGAAATTAAAGACGTGCCCAATCCTCTGCGGGTGACCCTCTTTTAGTTAGCCGCATGTTTATGTCGCGGTGACATTGCAGTAGCTGAAGAATAAAAGCCCGATCGGGGAAATGCAGCGTGAACAGTCAACAAAACCCGTCACGTGACCGGAGTGGATGAGGTCACGTGACTTTAGCAGCTGGACTTTGTCACCCCGTAGCTGATTTTTTTACATAACGTATTTAATGGTAGTGTTTCTAGCTCAGCAGGCCAATACTTAAAAAAAACAAAACACAAAAAAAAAAAAGTGTGGCTATTATTTTTTTTACAAAGCACACACAAATTAACTGGACAAGAGTGTCGGAGACATAATTTAGCCATTTGTAAAGAATCAAATTTGGGTTTAATACATAAAAAGGACAATAATACAAATATTTGTGATGTAGCATTGTAAGTAAAAATCTTAAATATAGTAATAAGTCGTCTAAAAATCCGTTTTGAGGAGGGTTGTTAAGGAGCACCTAAAAGTTGAATGAGTTAAATTTTATTTGTAGATATATATAAAAAAAGAAAATTTAGTATAGAAAAGTACATATTTTCATTACAGCAATTTATAAAACATTGTTGCGCGCCAAACATTTACAAATAAAACTGCCCTTTTGAACAGATTAAAACTAGTTCAAGTATAATAGTGGCATTTCCTTTATCACTATTTAGACATACTTTGTACATCTATATAAACACAGATGACCAGTTTGTGGATTGTTGAATAAAACAGTACTTGTAAACCCTGTTTTTTATTTTTTTTTTTTTTACTATAATTCAGTGTCTCCCTTTGCTTTTCTTTTTTCCTTTTATTATTAAATACTTGATTGTGCAAGCAGAGAAAGATTTACATTTCATAAAACTGTTCTTTCATGGTTATCGAGTTAGCCAAACCATACAGTTTCCATCTGGTGTTTTGGATGTAATTACTACAGCCTGTGTTTAGTAAACTGAAACTGAACTATCCTTCAGCACAGTTCCAGATGTACATGGAAATGTAAACCAAACCCAAGCTTACACTTGACAGCTGTTTAATCAGACATCCTGAAACACAAAAGACATCACAGTACCTTTGGCAAACATTACTTAAATTGATACAATCAAACCTTTTGTTTGATATTTTAAACATTACAAACAGCAAGGTGACCTTTTGACATTCACCAAGTACAAGACAGATTCTTGTACAGATATCAGTGCTTTAGAAATCTTGAGTAACATGACAGTCATGTTCAACACTTAATTTGCAAAAACTGCAGAAATGGTCCTGAGGAAAGCCATACTTCCAGTGGTTTTAGAGCCGAGGTACAAGTCAGTGTGTTTATTGTTAAGGCTTATGTGAGGTATTCATTTGCACCATACCTGTAAACGTAACATAAATCATTATGTTTTGTTTTTCCTTTCTGACTTTAGCGTTTTTGATCTTCTGACAACCAATTCACCAGTGCAGACTCAAAGCAGAGTATCAATAATGATACAAAAGTGCTAAAGCATAATAACTGGCCATGTGGTCTGCATCAGACTGGTACATGTGAATCTATTCAAACAGTTGCCTATAAACTGAGAAACCCAATACTTTCTCCTTCTTCATCATCATCACCCTCATCCATTCTGTCCACCTCACCCCCACTGTGAGCAGCTTTATTTTTTCTCTTCACTTGTTTGTTAGAAGGGCCTCTGGGCCTCTGCATGGGCACCAAAAGGCGGAACCCAGGCTGGGCATTGGTGGAAGCAGTTCCCGAACTAGTGGGGAGGGACTTAAATGTGCAAGGGATGAGAGACGAGGAGGAGCATATAGAGTTAGGGCTCACACTTTGAACTGATGAATATCCTGAACTCTGTAGCTCAGCAGATAAGGAAAGAGGTTGTTTGCGTTTGTTCTTGAGCTCCTGTTCAGCTTCGCAGATGCTGTCGTCGTCACTGGACATGGCACGGCAGTGCTGTTGTCTGCTGTTACCATCAGGCACCGTGTTCAGTTCGATGGCGAGCAGTGAGGCTATTGGATCAAAAAAAAAAAAAAAGCACACAATTAACATGTTGCTACAAATGTATGCAAATACTTGACGCACAACAGTTATCTACTTTAATTTTTTTTCCTCTTAGGCTTTTCCCCGTAGGGGTCACCATAGCAGACTAATACGCATTGGGATTTGTCGATGCGTTTTACACCGGATGCCCTTTCTACTGCAACCCTCTCCATATTACCCAGGCTGGGGACAGTCACAGATAGACCGAGACTGGAGTTTACTAGTGCCACAGACACTGGAGGCAAGTGGGGTGAAGTGTCAGACAATATTATGAACTGGGGAGAGCGGGCATTAAACAGAACCTTCTGGTTAACGTTCCGCTCTACCACCTAGGCCACTGCCACCCCCAACAGTTATTTATTATAGTACCAAATTCTGTGTGTAGTTGTACATTATACTGGAGTTCTCTGGTAATTAGTTCTTACAAGTCACACTGCAGAACTGTGAATACATTCTGGATCATGCACTTACAGAGTTATTAAATTACATGCACTCAGCTTCTTTGTTTCCATTGATACTCACCATCAGCATCTTTCTCTCCCTCACTTTCCTCTTGATCTCCCTCATAGCCAGAACAGGAAGTGTCTAGGCTCCAGTCTAAGATGTCTCCCAGCAGTGTTTCCTCCTGGTTGGAAAGCTCCGCTGTAGGTGTGGCAACAAAGCTGCCTCTATGTGCCTGCACATTGTCATCGCGTCTCCTTAAAAAAGTTTCAGGGAATGGAAAAGCATTCAGTTAGACACCGTTTGAGTCACATCAGCAATAAACAGATGGCACAAACAAAAGACTTTCTGTACCAGATGTTACACAAGTCTTTAGAAGTTAGTTATTAGATAAATAACAGATATTGTATAGAATATGACAGTGGGGTGTTTAAATGCAATACAACACAACAATGCGTGTTTAACATAATATAACTCCAGGCCCAAACCTGCTGGGATAGGATCCAGTCACCTGCAACTCCTAACAAGATTACACTGAAGAATTTCCTATGCATGATGTTCAATGCTAACCTTTTGCTGGTGCTGGACGGTGAGGCCAGGAAGGTGTAACTGTCCGAGGTTTGACAAGTGGGACTGAGTGGTTCAATCTGTGGCACCTCTTCAGGGATCTCCAGTGTCTGACACAGGTCTTTGAAATCCATCACCTGGGGATTATATTTAACATTGAAGAATGTTTGAATACTTCATTGGCTATATTAACATTATTTATTGCTGCTAAAGAAACAGATATGGAAATACCTCCTCTTTGCTGATATACTGGTAGGCCTCATCTTCAAACCGTTGCTTAACGCCAGTAAGAGACACGTGTCTGTAATCTTTGGGAACATCTTGACTAAAACTGGGAGAAAAGATTGGAAAATTAATACTTTTAACTGTTATATTACATTTTGAAAGTAGATCTTATTAACTATTTAATAATTACAGTTTGGCTCAATAAATTACATTTAATCTAAAAAAAATCTTTACTTTCTGCTGTTTTCATACAAACACACAACGTGAAATAAACTTGTACTTTAAATAGAAAGCTGGCTTGGTTTATCTGATGCAGTTTCACACAAATCAAAAATATTTTCCTTTTAACCTCAGACTTTTGAATACCCAACCAAGAAGTAAAATACAGTAATCAAGCCCTTCTTTACATTGCCAGCCCATCAAAGATTATAGTGGCCACCGGAGGGCATAAAACTGTGTTTCTAAAATCTGACCTAGCAGGAGTAGAAACCATGCAAGGACAGAACAGAAAAATTGCTTGACTACCGTTGCAGTGAAAACACTAACACTATAAGGCTTACCATTTGATGTAAAGCAGCACACAAAGAGGAACAAGGTCTTCTTTGGAGAAGCCTGTGTAGTCAACCAAATGACAGGGCCAGACAGGAGCTGTGGGGATGGAGACATTGGCCATAAAACATTTGTCGTGTGACAAGCAAGTGAATTATTATACTTCAGGAAAAAGTTCTGTACACAAGACTAATTGTTACCATAGTAATGTAGTGCTCGTGTGAGCAGTAGTGCAGCACAGGCCAGCTTGGCAGTTGGTGGTGTGGCCAGTGCAGAGTAAAGCAGAGACAGTTCACAGATGTAGCTAAAGAGGTGAGTGGTCCGTCTCTCCAGGGGAAGCAGAGACAGCAGCACTTCTCCATAGTCTAGAAGGGTGGGACTCTAGGACCACAAGCATATTGTGTTTAGTTGAGTGCTCCAAGTGTTGCTTTTCAGGGCATGTATAAATTTGTAATGTACCAACCCTGATTTTGCCTTCCAGTACAGAAACAACTTCTCCCATCATTCGAACCAAGTCCTCATATTTGTATGTGTTGTCTGTAAGCCAGACAGCTTCACGGATGGTCAAGATCTCTTTACTAACATATCTATTAAAAAAAAAAAAAAAAAAAAAAAAAAAAAAAAGTAAACAATAATTTAGTACTTCAATTTCTAAAATGCCGCAATGGGATCAAACCCTTGGTTGAACTTGTACCTTGTGCAAACCACCATGCAGGCAATTCCCAATAACTGTAGGCGAGCTTTGGGAACAGAACGCAAGGCCAGATAACGGTCCACACATCCAACTGTCACATGCAATGTCAGGCTGGAAAAGTCCTTCATGGTAGTCACCTCCACAAGCCAGTCCACCAGGATGTACCTTCAAATTCAAAAGAGATGAGGACAGTCAGAGAGAAGTAATTAATAAGCAAATGGGAACAGTAGTCTACAAAAGATAGATCAGATTATAATGAACCATAATGAAAATGCTAATTGAGCAACAGTTACATTTATTAAACACAAGCATTTTCATTAAACGTAATAATTAAATTATGATATTAATACATGAATTGTGCCATTTAAACAAGAGAAGAATTCACTAGTTGTCTACCTCATGGTGTCCTTGATGCCTTGTTTAAGGAGGCCCTGAATGCTGTAGTGTGGTAATGTGTTGGACAAACTAAAAAGCTGAGCCACCAAGTCAGAGCAGGCCTTTGTTTCCAGACCAAGTGGATTTCCATTGCTGCAGACTTTTGCCAAGGATAACTGAAGCAAAAGAGATGGTATATAATAATAGACATTTAACAGGTATGAAAACTTCTTTGGTCACACTAATTATTTTAGTACTGCATATACATTTGTGAGAAGTAGTGCAAGTCATCTGCAGGTTGCTGCTTGCCGATGAGATAAGGCTTTAAATAGCTGTCAAGGCCCTCTGACACTGAACAATTTGGTGTCAATAAGAACTCAAAATGTACAGTGAATGATGAAAAAACTAATTTCAACAAAATCCTGACAACAAAAGCCTGTCAGCATGAAAACAATGAGCAATATAATTCTGAAGCCAGTAGATAACAAGCAATGACTCAAAATTACAAGTCACATCAATTCTTTTTGTGTTTATGTCAAAGGACAACAGTCAGATTTACAATTTCTCACCTGTGCCTCCCAGCATCCTTTGCCAGCATAGTCTCTGAGGGTACGTATACACTGGAGATATCGCCCTGGATCTGTAATCTAAATTGCAAACGCATGACCATCAGATACACTTATTTTTAAATTAGAAACATTTAGGCCTTTAGAAAATTATGTAGGATTGTTAAAAATCATTCCACTTACAGCTGTTTTCCGGTTATGTTCCCACAACATGTATGAACTCTGCAGACATCCAGCCAGGGATGATTCCTCCAACATAGACATAGCTTCTAAGTGCTTTTCATCCTCCTTTAAACAGAAAGGCAAGAAAGATAAACCTTTTAGTTTCTTCATACTGGTCAAGTAGTCAAATGAAACTGTACCAATGTCTAAAGACTTGCAAATAGTTTCGATGCGATTTTAAAACTGTGAAACCAATCGGCACACTTATAAATAACAAAGCACCACATGGCTATGTGTGAGAAAAGGCAACAGGGTGTGGAAAACAGCAGCTGTTGTTGTTATATGGAGAAGAGACACAAAAATGTTCAAATTTCATAGAGAATTAATACACTCACTTCAAATAGTTTCAAAACTCTGGCCAAACAGTGCAACAAGGGCCCTCTCTTCTCCTGGAAGAAAAAAAAACAGGAATAGTGTTAACTTCTATTTTATAAAGAGATTGTTTTCAAGTATGTGAAAAAAGGTTTACCTTGTTTTCGTCACACTCATTCTTGAGATGGTCAAATACCACAGCCTTGCAACAGCTGCCAGTAGGAGACCATGGTGGACGGATGAACACCCAAATAAAAGGGTCTGCAGTGGGAGCACGCAGGCCCTCCGCCAGGCTGAAGAAGTGGGAGGCTTTTCGGCCACACACATCAGCTCGACCCTCATCACTTAATAATGCTAATGGAAAAGGTCACAGATTAATAATTTCAAAATTAGATTTAATATATTTGTTAGGTGTACGGGATAACTTACGCCCTTCATTGTATAAATAGGCAATCCCTAGTTTTACAGCAGCTTCAAAATTTCCTTTCTCTGCAGCCCTAAAAATAAAACAAATAAAATAAAATTGTAATCTGTCATGAATAAGCTCTTGTACATTTTAAAAAGGCACGATGTGTTACCTTTCAAAAAGCCATAATGTGTTAGGAGTAGGCCACGTGTCTTTAAAACTGACCCTGGCCCAAACACTGGAATGGTTGTCAACAATGTCTCGCAACTGGGAGTTAACCTGCAGAACAGGTCAAGAACATTCACCATCAGTATCACCAAGACGCTGTGCCAGTGAAGAGCTGGGATGACATGGCACATGCTTGGCAAATCTTGTAATAGTAATAACAATAACAATAATAATAATAATAATAATCTCACTACTCACTGCTCTGACAGATAGCAGGTCTTCAGCAGAAAGACACTGGAGCACACACAGGAGGACCTCCTCAGGAAGAGACAGCAAGGTTAGAGATGGAGTTCTCTTACGGACCCGCTTCCGAACCGGAACAGAGTAGCATTTTGGGCAATGGCAATGTAGTACTGTAGAAATACAAATTATACACTATAAAAACAGCCTTCAGCATTGGTTTGGTGGTAGGAACAATGAAATGTTTTACCACCTGGCACGTTCATTTATGCCAATCCTAATGCATTTCACATGATAGTGAAAAAATCTAATTATCACATTCGTGTCACACAAATATTTACAGTTCTGTGGGAAAAAGAATCAGTATGTTGGCAAGTTATTTTCCTTAGCAATGCAATGCAGTGTCTAACTTTGTAGAACCAACGAAATGATTGGGTTTTGTGTGATATATTAAAACAGGTACATTATAGTTTAATAAGGGGTTCTTATACAAAATGCAGTGTAAGAAAAAGCAAAAATAATGGGTGATAAAGTTACACCGAGCATCCCACCGCAAAATGCTTAAACCGTGTGAGCGCCCAATTTTCCCTCCTATCCTTCAAACAAGCTGACGCGTAGATACGCTTATACAAGCATTATCACTTTTTAAAAGTTATTGACCACAAGAAGGCAAAATAAAACCATAAAATACTTATGTAAAAACAATCAACATTAGTGCATTTATAAATAGTGTCTTCAGCTAGTGCCTTCTGCTATGAGCCAGTTACTAATGGTGTCAAAAGATAAATTGTTTCAGAAAGTTTAAGTAACAAGTGAGTCTTTACGCTTTTACGGTCTTTAAAACAGATCTTTTTTTTAAGTCTTTAAAAGTCTGTATAGTCAAAGCTACTTACCGCCCGCTTTCATCTCAAATGAAGTTCTCTCTTCAAACTGCGTCCTTTGGCTAACGATAAAGCAATGAGCGGTAGATTAAACCTTTTGCAATTGTACTTTCCCGCTTTGTTACACAAAAATATTACAGACACAACCAGCACGCGATAAAAAAACACAGAACAATACTGCTATTAACCTGCAAAAAGCGGTACTAGTAATATTGTTAGCAAGCTTGCCTGAATTCAAATTCAAGCACGCGTCCTTACTTTGTTGGGTCCGCCCCAAACCTACGTAGGACCGCCCGCGCTCAAGGTTTAAACTCTGTGATCAGTCTGATTGGGACAGCACGAGTACGCCTCCAAGCGGACCGAGAGACACGTGATTGGTTGGTGTGAAGAACGGGGGCGCTGATTTGCTCGATTTTAAAAACACTAAAAATACAGGTTGTGATTGGACAACGTAACACTTTTTCGAAGTACGCGCGTGCCAGTTCAGGGATATAATTGGTTAAGATGAATACAAGAACTTCTATTGCCACACCTATTTCTATGGATTGTGGGTCATGTAGTTAAAAAAAAAAGGAAATGCCATTTAAAGGTCCCTTGTTTAAAGGGACAAGCACGCAATAGTCTACATTTTCTACATTGTTAACTGATATTGGTGTTTGGGATTGTGTGGGCTGGGATTAATTACAATGCAAAGTAGTACTGTGTAAGTGTATCTAAAACAGAATTTAATTTTGATTTGATCTCTTGTGTTGATTAAGCAGAAGAAAAATCAGTATTTAAAAAAATATGCAGCTACCTTTGCAGAAACTGGATGATAGTGACCATTTTACTGTTGTAAATGCAGGCTACATTCCTTTCTGAATAGTGCCATCCTGATTCCTTTTCTCTTTATAAGAGTTGAGTAGATTAGCACTAATCATTGCTCCTTTCAGGCTCAATTAATCAGCACAAACCATCTTATCTAACCCAAAGGACCCTGATTACCTGGCTAAAAAATAAAAAAAAATAATGTATATACTGTATATATATATATATATATATATATATATATATATATATATATATATATATATATATATATATATATATATAATTACTGTAGAGCTGATCTCAGCTGGGACAGAGGCTTTGACATCTGCAATATGATGTATATTGTCACTGTTTCCATAGAAACTACAGCCAATGTTGAAAAAAGTGTGTAATGTTTATTGGCCAGAAGAAAATAAGTGGGTGTTGTATTTTTACCTACATTTATGGCAATCAAAATTCAGTCAATTCAAAAATAGACTCAATAGTGCTTCTGAGTTATACTGGAATATGCTGTGAATGAAAACAGATTCTATTTTAAGAAAAAAAGAAAACAAAGCAGATAAATGCCAAGACGTTTAGTCTCTAATTCCAAAAGACTCTATCAATTGCTCATATACTGTATAAGCTGATATCTCTAAAGGGAGGGGTTTGACCTGAAACCAAACCTGATGGGACCAGGCTGTTCTCATAGTCGTTAGGGCAGTGTGACTCCTGATGTGAGAGTCGTTACAGACTCAGGTGAGTCGTTGGTGACACTGTTCTATTCAGGTGTTGTTGTTGTTCTAGAGTGAAACTGTTTTGATTTTGTTTTTCAAAACACTGTTATAAAATACAGGAGATCAGTTGAGCTCAGAAATGATAATGTCTCTTGGAATTAGAGACGAGTCCAGAGGCATTTGCTTTGACTTTTTCTTCAGGATGACCTTGATGACTGAGAACCGTCACAGACTTATTTAGGGATAGTTTTTGTTTTCAGTGTATGTGGTTAATCCACTATTTAAGGCAGAATAGGAATGCAAGTTCCTCAGTCCCTAAATGTTGTTGTTATAATTAGCTAAATACAGACATAATCTATGACACAAAATGTTGATTAGCATTTTAAATAAAACTTTATGTAACAAAAGTTTACACTCCAGCATACTTATTTAGATTATTATTTATTTTATTTAGCTAAGTATAACAAAACCCTTATAGGTTCAAATTAAAGTCTTGACCCCAGTGACACAAATGATCTTTCACCTTAACCCACTAATTCTACCTTACAGCCAGCAGAGTTCAGAAATGGTTGCATGCCTATATAACTATTCCTTGTTTTTCAGTTTTATTTTAATTGCTATGTCAATTACAAAATAAAAAAGAGCTAAACCTTACAATAAAATTTATTTTTGCATTACATGTATTTACTGCATTTGATTTACATTTGAGAAGAAATTTACATTTACATTTACAAATATAAATTTGATGTATACACAAAACCAAAAAGAGGACACACAAAATTGTCACTTGCTATAGTGACCAACAGCATAAGCAGACAGCATGGCTGCAGCAAAGAGGTAGATGTTCTCTTTAAGTTATGTAGAAGGCAAAAGGTAAATTACTTTCATTACAATTTCAACAAGAACATCAGGTAACAGCATACGTGTTTATGTAAAGCGGACTGGCACAAAAGTGTTTACTCTATACAACCAGAGTTGTGGTTGTGAAAATTGCACTGTTTAACAGCCAACATTTGCTTGTAATCAACCACCTAAGACATAATTACATCAACCAAAGACACATAATCAACAGTTATTATGTGGCATAGATAAAGGTGTTTCATTAATTCAGACAATATATTTAGTTGCCTGTCCATCTATGTATTAAGCCTTACGTGTCTATTTCAGTTCTGACACAGACGGATGCACATGGTGATGCTTGCAATGACAATATTGTCAATATAATTTAATTATGGGACTTTTTCTCACCGTTATACTCACCTTTATGCACATCTCCCCTGATGGTCAAAATATATACAGGCATTTCAATATAAAGGGGGGGGGGGGTTCTTTTGTTAAATTTATTTTCAACAGTTGTTAATGGTTCATTTGAGACTTAAAATGTCACTACTGCTGTTTTTAGTACTTAAAATCCATTAAGAGCGTTCTGTCCCAGACCACTATTCCCAATGACACTCCAGGGAAAAAACCTTCCAACTCTGTTTTTTATTACTCTTTCTTTCTTTTAACACAAGTTTTAATTAAAGTGAATATCTATACGCACTTCAACAGTAAGTTAAAGTGGTGAAAGGTGCTAATCAACAATGGTGCAAAAAGCTGATCCATTATGTAAAGAGCTAGCCACTTGCAGTCTAATAATTAGTAAAACGTGTCTTAGTACGGTCTTTGGCATTATGTTAACTGCTAACACTGGATGCATAGGCACATTTAACTCAGCAACAAGCGTCATGAATTTGGTTGCCAAGATCAATACAACAGTGATCAATACTGTTACACAGACTAGTACAGTCTCAAAGAGACGTGTCTATTTCATGTCTATGTACAATGCCCTCCTCCACTGTTTGTCAAATTATGTATTGTGTTCAGTAAGAGAACAAAGAATGTTTAAGACCAGTTTAAAATGCCATATTGTTGTGTCTCTTCCTGTGAGAACACATATCCATAAAAAAACATCAGTTCATAGAGTTCATTGCCGCTACATAACTCGTAAAAAACGAAAAACATTGCAAAAAGAAAGCTATGCGCTAATTGTTATTGTTAGTATTAACAAGAGAATAAACCATACTCTATGAAAGGGATATACCACTCAGTCAAATGTCTGTAGACATTCTGTGCAACAATGCTACGCACACTTGTAGATTAAAGTCTTAAATATATATATATGGGAGGATGAAATAAAAGCAAATGCTTAAAGAAAAAAGTATATATGATTCAGAAAACAAGTATGAAACTGGGAATGTGACAGTCTTGTTCCTTAAGTGCTTGAGACATCTAGAAAGAAGCACTTTAGAGGAGAACAGTCAAATGGGGGCACCATATTAAGCCCCCTTTAGGCTTAGTAATCCTAACCTGCCTAGTTGATGTGAAGTTCCCCCATGTAAACAGCTTGATATTAATGCACATTGTCAGAAGGGCAAGCTGTCAGTCAGAATGTTCCCTACTTTGAGCCGAAGCTAGAAAAATGTTCACTTGACAAGGTCAAACACATCGCTGACAGTCTAATAGCATTTTATCTCTTCTGAAACTCACAGAACTTTATCTAACCAAGTGGGTCTTGTACGTCCCAAAGTCTTCAACCACACAGATGCCAGCAAGTTCCTCCAGGACTCAAGTTCCACTGTCCCATTGCGTAAAAAGCCCCCCCAAACACATTGCTGCAGTGTCACAGGATGAGTGAATGACGCTGGCCGTTGACGCCGTTGCACAGCTCTTTTGGATGGGTATTGAGTTGCAGTCTTTGACCCACTTCTGGCCTCTTGGAGAGTCACCAGTCACTGCTGTAGGAATGCTGTGACTGACGTCCCTTGTGACGCAAGCTGTGAATCCAGCAGCAGTATTGCATAGCGTCTTAGGTGCACTCCCAACAGAGACTTCTGGTTCAAGAGAAGCCTGTGATGATCAGGTTTCTGTGCGTGTAAATATGAGTGCAGAATGCAATACACATTTCTGAGGGTCTCGTCTGAGGTTGTTTTGACACTGTACACCTGTCTGATAAAGGAGTTTTGAGGAGTTTGTGATGCTTCCACGTGCCAATCCAAAATGGTCTTAATCGTACACAACAAACAGAACCAAACGACTTCCTGTCCAAGCTCCTGCAAGTTAAAGCCCTGTTAAACTTTGTAGTAAAAAATGAGTTTTTAGCCAATTTGCACTTCCAGCTTCCCCCTTATGTTTCCCCCTTAAGCTTTATAGTGGACATTGCTCAGAGTTGAATGAGACTGGCTCTTTCTTTTTCCTTTTCTTCTTATGAACAGTCCAGCAAGCAGTGGCCGTCAGGAGCAGCAAAACGCCTAGGACTAGTAGCACTACTGACACCACCTTAGTTTGAGGCAGGTCATTGTAAGTGTAGGTTACTCCTGTTCCTGCGACACCAATCACCAGAGAGATGATTCCAAATGGAAAGATGCAGCGGTACCAGGATTTCTCCATGCCTCCTGTGGCTTGGGACAGACGATCAAGAGATGATAGGGCCTCAGGGACTTTGGCACCTTCCGCCTCCAGGGACTGAGCCTCGTGCCCTAAGGTGGTTGGCGGTTGGGTTGGACAAGCCAAGTGGCCAGTGGCACAGCCCATGTTGAGACTGTGGGCTGGAAGATCCTGATATCAAAAAGCAACACTTGGATTTGGCTTGCCGTCTGCTCTGACCTGGAGACACACAAAAAGATTAAGGCTGAAGAGACCAGAGAAATGACTTAGGCAGAAATGGCATGAGTGTGTCAGAGTAAGGCTTCTAATTCAGTGCTAAAATCTACTCACACTGCTCTCTTCACTGCTTCCCTCTCTTGCTTTTCCTCTTTAGCGTGCCTGCAGGCGCTCTGGCAGCACATTGTACATTCTGCTGAACGAAGGGGAGGAGGATATATAAGACTGTGGAAAGGGGAGGTGCTAAGGATATAAATGGGCATGTCTAAGTGCTATGATTGGTCCTATTTCATGCTACGTCATACACTGAAGACAGAATAGTGGCTGACGGTGAAAGTAGAGGGGGAGGAGTGGAACGCTCCCTATATTCTTGTCTCCCCCTCTTTTTTGCATTTTTCATTTTACAGATAAAGTCTCCCAGGGAGTATACAGGAACCTACTGTAAATAGAAAAACATATGAATGAAAGAAACTGATACCTCCTACTAAAATTATACTTTTGTTTTGGGGAAATAGACATTTAATTTCAGCAAAAGGTGTCATATTCAAATGGTGCATCTGGTCAACAGTAATGTCCCTACTCCCCATTGGGTTTGATTCAAAAATAACAAACAGCTAACTCCTAATTGTTCTATGAAACACTAAGTCTTTCTTTTGTAGGGGTGTATTACTGTATCTTCTTCTATATTGCCAAGGAATAAAACATGAAAACATGGAATAAGCATGCCCACATGTGACAAAATCACATTGGCAGATCCCACTCATTTCTCACCCACTCACATACTGCTAGTGGCAGCTTGTGGTGAATGAAGGAAAACCTGGTCATGGTAAATCCCCTGTTAAACATTTAATTTATCCACAGAAATAAAATGAACCCTGCTCTCGTGTAAACAAGATAATAATTAGATACAGGAAATTCCTGCTCTGAATTATCCACAGGACACACATTATCAGGTTAACAGACACCTAATATTCTCATATAAATGCCAAGCATACTCCCATCTGCAAAAAACAACGCTGTTTTTTTCCCCCATGACATCAACAATTTGACTTGTGGGAAGAAGCAGGCTTTGACAAAAAGGGAAAATCAAATAATAGACTAATGCTACCTAACTGTCGATTTCTACTCTGCTGCAGCACACTTGGTGACAGAAATGTAGATGGGAAAAGTGAAGACAGATTTTGGGATGAGGGGACTCTTAATGCTTCCTTCTCAGTGGTTCTACATAGTTTGAATGAATGAGCTTGAGACTATTCTATCCCTTCTGTGTGACATGCAGCAATGTTGACATAGGAAAAGAAATTAAGGACAATAATGGTCTTAATCTTCCATTGTGTAATATAAATAAATAGCCGTGAGAATAAAGTGACAGAGAGAAGCATAACCTAGGGCCAGGGCACGCTGGTGGAAGTGGAAGAGCTCTGTTGGTGACAGCCAGAACCAGGCAGCAGCTGATGTATGTGGGTCATAAGAAGGCCAAGTTGTTGTGGCACAACTGAGACCAGTAGGTAGAGTGAATGCCTCTATATCTCTCCTTCTCAAATTACTGGGAAAGACCAGAGGCCTGCAATATACTTCCACATTCCCCAACTGATCACTGCAAACTATCAAAGGTGCTACATTTGTGGCACTAAGTGGGCTTCTTTATCTTATCCAGAAAATATGCTGCTTCTATCTGTGAGTATGCAGAGAAACTGGGACCCAGAGAGCATCTTCTGTGACTCACCCTACTCTCTGTTCGTCTGCTCAGGGCTGGTGCAGCAGGACTCTTACACCCACGGCCTGCTGTGGGAACCCAGCAACACTTGTCGGACAGTCTGGTGTAGCTCGTGCCATCCACACTTCATCTGTGGGCATGAACTTTTTTGACTCCCTGTATCACAAAAAAATCCCACAAAAATAGAGGGCAAAAGCCATTTCCACTTTTCCAAGATTAGACTCAGCTCGTAAGGGACACCCAGCATAATCTGCAGTCCACTGTGCTGACAATGTTAGGACTACATTCACTCACACCTCCCGATATGAAAATCATCTCTTTTAGCGTTGATGTACTAATTAAATCCAGAAGACATTTGGATTCAAAGAGGCCACAGAACATCTGGTACAGTGTGTTCACTCAATGAACTGTATGAGTGCCACCTACTGGTACATTTTCTGCTGCAATCAGGTGCTGGCTCTAGATTTATTTGTCTTATCATTCAGTTGAAATGACATGTGCATAAAGACTTAGTCACTGTGATATTACTGCGAGATTGTGATTTTCTATTAGTTTGTGTATTATGACTATGTATTTACTTACATAACTTGCAAAGTAAAGAAAGACTAATTTCCTTCACTTAAACATTTCTAAACATTATACTTTTTTTATTAATTAAGAATACAGTACAATGGAAAGATACAGAGTTTACATCAGTTACAGGGACTCAATTGAGTGTAAACAAATTCAATTCAGTTGTCCTGCATATACCTACTGGCGTAGCTGATGCCCTGTATATTCTCAGGAGTCATGTTCAGAGTCAAGGACTATTGCAGGAAACCGCTCCCCTCCTTCCCCCAGCACAGAATAGAGGTCTCTCAATAGACTGGGATAAAGGCGTCCATGCACAACTGAGGTGAGGCATGGAGACAAAGTGTCCGAAAGGGTCTGTCAGAAAAAGTAGATTAGTACAGTGTTTGAAGATAATGAATTCACTGGCTGTTTCTAGATTACGCTCACCTCTTCTAGAAAAAGCTCCTCTTGCAGCAGTCTTACCCTCATCCTCAGCTTCTCCAGCTCCATTAGTTCTGTTTCTGTTGTGTAGGTTACTGTCATGGGCAGGGATGCAGTTATCCCTCTTTCCCCGTCACTGTTTGCACCTATGGGGCAAAGACAACCCCACTCTGGCCTCCATCGATCCCATGATTTCCACTCTAACGGAAAATACAGTTATATTTAGAGTGTGAGCGTGAGCAACTGTACCCTAAAACCTTTTCCTGTTCTGCTGCCTCAGCTTTAAATAGCTAGGCCCTTGCCTAGCCACGTAAGGATAGACAGCTTTAAAACCCTACCATCAGGAGGGGGTTTGTCAAGGCCAGAGAAAGTACTGATCTGGCCCTGAGCTTTCCCTGCGTCTCTGTTTTCATTTTCCATACACCATGATAGAGAAGTTGCATTAGCACGTTAGCACTGTACATTCATTGCAATCACTTTTCACAATGCTTTATAAGAATTACTGAAGACCTGTGGATCCGACATGTCGAGTACCACATTCAGAGAGTAAAAATGCTCTTTTGCAACCCGCTTGGACTGGGAGGAGCTATACATTGTAAACACAAACAATAATCCCACTGAAGGTGATACTGTCATCTGAGCAGCATGAATGGAAAATTGCTTTATGACAATTGTATCTTTGGGGGTGGGAATGGATGGAAATGGAAATATGCATGACATAGGGAATGCGAGTGAATATTTTCACCCAGACATAATAAATATTCACCTTCACTGTGCCCTGTGATTATACAAGTCTAGGAAAGCCAGCTGTTCAGTGTGATGACCACAATACAACTTGCGTTTTACATTACTGAATTTGTCTTTTACCTTGTTTTGCTTGATCTGCAAGTTTATGTATGTCCTTGGCTGTCATCTGGGGCACTTTACATTTCAGGGAATCATTAACGTTTATAGCTTCACCTGCAAAGAAACTAAAGTTCAGGGCAGACTCTATATGTGTTTAAGTGTTTTATTTGTTAAACAATAATGTGATGCATATATGGTGCTTTGCTGAAGTTTACCCTGTCTGTTCTCTGTAAGATCTTGCGCCTGGTGAGTCAGTCTGTTAACCAGCGCTTGAGTTTTTTTTGGGCTACCACATGGCCACTTCATGGGGAACTGAAGATACAAGGTCAAGGATTACATACCAAGCATCCAGACAGCACAGAATAATTATAGAGCATCAAACCACACTTATCAGAAACTTTTCTTTTCTCGAAACTTCATACACTTTCAAAAGCATAAAAACTTTCAAATCTATTTTTGTGAGCTCTGCTAAGAAAATAAACCATACCGTAGCTCTCATTCTGTCCATGAACTGATCCCTTCCAGACAAGGATTTCATTTCAAATGCAATAACTTTGTCCCACAACCTAAAGATGAAGAAAAAAACATATATAGAAAATACCATTGAACCAGTTAAACCAAAATGTACCTTTCTCAAAGAAATTCAATCGGAGACCTGTATTCCTTGTTCTTCAAGTGTGTCCATTTTGAAACCTCTTCTGACAGTATTCTAAAAACAAATGCAATTAGTGATACAGCACAAAAAAAATTAAAGCACAGAACAAATTGTGTTTACCGCGTGAAAACGTACCTATTTTGTTGAAGCAAACAATCCCCTCCAGACTCCTTTGTTTTTGAAACAGCTGTACTTGAGTCTAAACCACTTAACTGGTTGCTTCTTACTATTTGTTTTTTAGCCCCAGAATGTGAGGTGTGGTGATCTGGGGTGTCATGCTCTGTAAAAGTCTGTAATGTCTTAGTGGTCACAGCCGCATTTGTTGACATGCATTTGTTTGAGATTAAACCTGTCTTTTTGGGAATTTTTGTCTCCCCGTGTTTGTAGCTATCCTCTAGTTTTGTAGCAACAGGAGGGATAACTGTTCCGTGTTTTCTCTGCTGTTTCCTGCCAATACTTTTACATGTTAATTTACTTTTTGTATGTCCTTTAGAAGCTTTAAATGAATTTGTTGTTGCTGTAACACACTGATCTCCAGATTTTTTGACAGTGTTAGGCTTTGTTATAGAAGGTTCTAAACCTGTGCGGACACTAAGGGCCTTTTGCAGAGCCTGTTCGAGCAGATCTATTTCTTCTTTCTCTACAGATGATGCATCTGCAAAGAGAAAAGATGTGGATTGAATGATCAAATGATGCTTAGGATTTTCTTTAAATAACAAATATGGATTATATTTCTCATATTTAAAAAAATAACAAACCTGCCGGTGGATCATCTGCTCCTTCCAACTCTGAGGGGATTCTTGGTTGAAAAGTTCTGTTAAATAAAGTTATTCATAGTTTATAAAATTTAACACCACCTACATTTTTTTCATTATTGGTTCATTTAGTCTACATTCAGCAGAAACAACATGGTAAAAGAAATCAGTTGGTGTGAACAAAAGGCACTGCTGGGATTCGAACCCAGGATCTCCTGTTTACTAGACAGGCGCTTTAACCAACTAAGCCACAGCGCCAACCAGCGACAGAGCTGACCAATTACTAGTCTTGTAAGTAGAAATTAAAGTATTGTTCATTATGACAGTTGACAAATTTCGGAAGCACATTAATAGTTGTACTGTGATCTACTTACATACTGTGTAGTATTTCTTTGAAAAGCTGAATTGAATCATTCAACTTGGCTTGTTCTGCTTTCCGGGACTTGATGGCATCCTCAACCGCGATAATAAGTGCCATTTTGTTGCAAATAAGTCTTATCCTTAAATATGTCAATACACAAATGATTCTGAATTGTTACCCTTGGAACTAAATCCAACATGGATCGTATCAACATCCAACAATGACCCGCGAGGGAGTCATTCTTTCTCTGTAACGAAGAAAACGACTACGAATACTGCAAGCTACCAAAAGCTAACAAATCCACGATAACTCACACTCTGTCTTACGTAAAAACGAAGCTAGAACTTTTAAATCAACTTTCCAGAAGTGGTAAAATACGTATAAACTTGTACCTTCGCCATTTAGCCCTGTCTCCAATATAAACGTTGCTTACTACATTTATTTCTCGCGAGATGTGCATCTTGCGGTCATTCCATGGCTTACTCATTGACGGTGCTGCATATAAGCGATAGTGTAACCCTTTTTACAGTCACTGTAGTGACTATAAAGGCTATCTAATAACACTTTATCAACAGATTTAACAATGCATCCGTCCGTGTACGAACTATAATTTATTTACATATGTACAAGTTTACAAATGAAATTGTTCGTTTTAGGGTATTTTCTTGTACCATTCTCCAACAAATTTAGAAAAAGGAAGTCGGCTGTTGTAAGCAGAGACCCCTTCCTTTCAACATAAAAGCTTTGGGCTAAACGATTAGCGCTACAGCCATTATAATATATAAAACCATAAAACCATTTTGACATGTGTGGTGTTTATCAGGTGTCATTTTTAGACTCTATCTACCATGCTACTATTACACAAAATATAGGCTAATTATTTACATTTATATTTATTCATTTAGCAGAAGCTTTTATCCAAAGCGACTTACATTGTTCTTCCAGTTGTGAACTGACAGCTATGTTGTAGGCTATATAATAATGATATAATTCTGAAGCCTTTTCTCTACTGTGGAAAAGTTATTAATAGAGACAATGCCATGACCTATACCCATCGATGGAATTATAATTGCACAAGAGATAAGGTGTGGCAACTGCAGGTGGGCACATACCCCCAAAAAGTGAGTAGTGTCCCTGTCTAAGCAGAAGAAAAACATTGTTAAAGTTTATTCTTGTTTCACTTCATCTGGGAGGCTGTTCCAGATTTTTGCTGCATTAAACTTAACGCTGCTTCACCATGTACCCAGATGTGTAGAGTCCGAGAAAGTTTATAAGGAACTAGCATGTCAGAAATATATCGCTGCTGGTAAGAGACTTGTAAACCAGTATTGCTGTTGTAAAGTCTTTTCTCTGAGCAACAGGAAGCCAGTGCAGAGATTTCAGTGCAGAGAGACTAGACGGATGTGGTTGTTCTTCCTGGTTTCGCTGAGAAACCGAGCAGCAGCATTCTGAATATACTGCAGCTGTCTTAAACCCTCGTATTGTGAGACCAGTGAGCAGGCCGTTACAGTAATCTAACCTGCTGGAGAAAAAAGCTTGGCCAAGTCTCTCTAAGTCTGGTTTAGACATTAATCATTTACATTTAACATTTGGTAGACGCTTTTATCCAAAGCGACTTACATTTAGCTTCCATTCACCAGTGTTACAGCTGGAACATCACTGGAGGCAAAGAGGGTTAAGTGTAGAGATTGAATAATAGGGGTCCCAAGTTAGACCCATGTGGAACCCCACATGTCAGGGCCATTTGGTCTGATACACAGTTAACAACCAAAACAAAGTACTTGCTGTCTTCAAGATAGGAATGAAACCATTTTTAGTTCCTATCTATTTCTCTAATCTTTGTGACAGGATTTTGACCACTGTATCAAATGCAGCACTCAGGTCCAACAGAACTCAGAAAGAGAGTGTTCAGACAGATGTCATTTGTGACTTTGATAAGCGCAGTCTGGGTCTGTGATGGGCCTGAATCCAGACAGAAAAGGATCAAAGCAGTTATTAAGCAATAGAAAGTCAGTAAGTTGCTGATATACAACTTTTTCAATTACTTTTCCTAAAAATGGCAAGTTTGATATGGTCCGATAGTTGATGTTGGGCACTGTAGCATCTGGACGCAGTTTTTAAGGTGAAAACTGATTCCAGATGTTTTTGCTTAAACCTTTTCTTCAAGATGACCTGGATGACTGAGAACCTTCACAGACATGTTTACTCTATGGAGCTTTCCATAGAGTAAACATGCTAACTGGCCACTGTCCAGGGTGTACTCCGCCTCAGGCCCAAAGCTGCTGGGATAGGCTCCAGTCACCGCGACCCCTAACGGGACTAAGCGGAAGAAAATTAATGAATGAATAATTGATGATAAATCACTGGAAGCAAGAATTAGTTTATTCCTTCCTTGTTTTTTTCTGATGGATTTGAAAGCTGACATGTGGACTCTCCAGAGCAAATTAATGTAATGGCAACAGATTGTTGGCCCCAATGGAGAGAGGTGAATCATCCTGTTAACTCATCTCCCCCCTACAAGCCTTCTGTGGCTCATTAGCTTTTGCTGGTGTTTGAAAGTGTGATAGGGATGGGGAACCTTGGAAAATAATAATAGACATACAGGCAAACTTTCATTACATTGTAACTTTTTACATAGTTTTTGTCAGTAGAAAATGTAGTATAAACGTGGCTCTGTGTGACGAAATGATGGGCAAACCAGGTGATGACATGTGAGAGCAGTTAGGGGGAGATATTTTCATATTCTAGTGTTGCCGTTTGGTGACACATGGTACATCATGTATAATCCATGAACAGAATGTGTGAATCACAAAAGCATAATTACAAAGTAATTTATGTTGTTTTGAATTTGTTTGCATTTTAATCACAAAATGTTGTTCTGTAAGGGTAATTTGAGGATGCATGCTTTATCCTGAAGAAAGGTATTTATTTCCTTTTACAGTCTAGTTTCCTTTTAAATATTCAATGGCCATTCATATTTGCAGTATAAGATACTATGTCTAACAGGTTATGCAAGCAGAACAATTTTTTAATTATTTCTGAATAGTCAAATTGTAGTATGCCAAGCTGCTTTCAAAATAGGTAAATTTATTACTAATAATTACTTCTACAACCATGAACAATTATTACAATTATGACATTTGTGATTATAACTACTCTACGTGGCAGTTAAACGAGTAGAGGTGCAACTCCAAAAAAGTGTGATTAATTTGTTTGTTTGTTCACTGCTGATAAGTCTTGTTAGTTGGCATTTTAAAGTTTGCAGATGATTCTCTTGTATCCAAAATGCTTGATTAGTTTTTATGAGGAGCCTGTATTTTTGTATTTTTGTTTTTTGTATACGAACTTAAATTGTTGCTCAAAACGACAATCAGATACAGTTCTCACACTTTCATGTTAAAGTAAATTTCCGACATGGAGGTGGGTGGCAGTTGGCTGTATGCTATGGATGTATAATACATTATTGTTTGCTGCTAAAACTCCAGAGCCTACTGGGCCTTTACAGTCACGTGACTTCTGAAAGCCGGTTGGAGGCGGAGCTAAGTGCACTTCCCTCTGAAGTTCAGTCTGATTTGTTTATCCCACTGTTGGGTTGTAGGTAGGTTGTTTCTATTGCCTATGCATTATGAACTTGTGAATAATCGCAAAACATGTGGATTTAGGACGATGGGTTTGCCGTTATGCTGCTTTTATAAATATAAATAATTTAAAAATTTAAACTAATTTGTTGAAACGCTAGCTAGCTAATAGCGTCAGAGCTGGCGCCTTTAAACTTAATAACGATGGTCACCTCCTTTTATATTACGTTTATTTTATTGCGGTCTATGTTGAACACAACGTCCATGACATTAGTGTCCACATGACAGTTTTCTATGGTGATTAAGCTAATTTAGCTAGCTAGGTATTATAAATGGTAAAAGCCAGAAGGCCCGTGCGTTGTTGTTGTGTGACCTGCTTTTGTTGGTCAGCGTCGGTCAAAGCAGTAATCGTATGTAGGCCAAGACTTTACCAGCGTCAGCTTTCACTCTGTTGTTGTTGCTTTACCCACTTTGATTGGAAACGAGAGGAAGAGTTGGAGGTAGCAAGAACACCAGAGGCTTATTTCTTTAACCAGTAATATTACAGCTACCGAGGCTCACTGAGTCTTTCCCTGCATCACTGATGCTTGTTTCTCATCGGCTAAGATAAGATTTTGTTTAATAACTAGTGTAGGTAGTTGATAATCATGTAGTCAGTATTTAAACGATAGGTCATATCATCCTGTTTTATTCACTTGCATATTTTTGATAATTTAATATGTAATTAGATGTAATTAATGGTTTTGCTGTCAGCAGAGAAGAAGAAAACGGGTGCAAGTATGTCTAATGAATATGACAAAAAAGAGTACAATCTCAGGTAATCTTCTGAGAATATCAATTCACTATTATTGGTTGATTTAGTGTAACAAAAAAATGACAAAACATCTCTTTCTTTTCTCAGGCCCGATGATCTGTCTGAGGTGCTGGCAGCAGGCACCAAAGAAGTTCATGAAAAGGCTGAGAATACTCAATTTGTAAAGGATTTTCTCAGGGGACGCATTCGCAAAGAGCTCTTTAAGGTCAGTTTGAAAAGTAGTTAAGTAAGTAATAGTAAAGGTAAGTAATTTAAAGAAAAAATATACACTTCTCCATATTTTCTACAACCTTGTTTCACCTCTTGAACTATATACAGTAGAACTTTAATATTTAAGTTTGAAAGTACATTAAATACATATTTATTCTTTCTTGTCTTTCTAGCTCGGCGCAGTCGCTCTTTACTACACTTATACAGCCCTGGAGGAGGAAATTGAAAGGAACAAGGATCACCCCAACTTTGCCCCGTTGTATTTTCCAGCAGAGCTGCACCGTCATGAAGCTTTGGCTCGTGACCTTGAGTACTTTTATGGCCCGGAATGGAAAAGGCAGATCAGCTGCTCCCAAGCCACAAAGCAATATGTGGAACGCATTCATCAAGTAGGACAGGAGGACCCAGTGCTGTTGGTGGCTCACGCTTACACTCGCTACATGGGAGATCTGTCAGGGGGTCAAGTCTTAAAGAAGGTGGCACAGCGAGCCTTGAAGCTCCCTCCTACAGGAGAGGGTCTGGAGTTTTATCAGTTTGATGCCATTCACAGTGCCAAAGCTTTCAAACAGCTCTACCGCAGTCGGATGAATGAGCTGGAGCTGGACATGGAAACCAAGAATAGGCTTGTGGCAGAGGCTGTCAAGGCCTTCCAGTTTAACATAGAGGTAAAGGGATTGTGTCAAAGAAAAAACATGAAAATGAACAAAAACAATATTTTTTTTGATTGAATTTATTCAATGATGTTGTGGTGTTGCAGGATTGTGGATAGTTTGTTTACTGTTCTTTGTTTTAGGTGTTTGATGAACTAGAGGAGATTGGAAAAAATATTAAAGAAGATGTTTTAGATGCCGGTATGTCACACCACGGAGCAATGGGAGGAGACATCAGTAAATGTCCTTATTATACTGCCAAAATGGGTATGTGTTATGCTATTTAACAGTTAATTACATTTTATGCACTGCATTTGAGGTTTTTTTTTTTAAATAAAGTGTGTTATTTTTTTTTACAGCGGCATCAGGTGGAACAGCATATATCTGCCAACTTGCCATGGCTGTCCTCCGGCACCCGACTGGACAGGTCCTATGTGCCACTTGGTTTGCTGCTTTGGCCGGGTTGGCTGCATGGTATTTAATGTGATCCGGCTGCCAGCAAGTCCGCTAAAGGTCAAAGGAATAATTATCAAAAAGGAGGACATGGAAGGACAGATACAAATCTCCTTGTAGACCCTAGATGTGTTAATGCAAACGTGGACCTTTTTAAAAGGTTATATATAATCTATAGGAGTTTCAACTTAATACAACATATTTTAAATTTCATGTGTTGTCATGACTTTGTTTTCAATGGCAACCACTCAATGTTTGGTGGTCCTCCAAGACACCATTTTTAACTATTCTTTGGTGTTGAATTTTGTGATGCATCAAATATTACTTCAGTGATGTGCCATTATGAAGAAAAGTAGACTGATATCATTGTACAAAGATCTGCTGTTTTAATGTGGCCTTTGTATTTTGGCAATGAAGATTTGACCAAAAAGTCATAAATGCACATTAACACAACTATAAATAATACAGGTACACTGAACTGTACTTTAATTTAGTATACATTGATTGCTAATAACTCATTATCCACTTATTTTTTTTTAGCTTTTAAACTGACACAAAATAGGAAGTGAACCAAAGTGAATTTATCCTTGACCCTAGACTACTGATGCATGAGTAAACAACAGATTCTCAGTCAGAATACTGTAGTGGAGCATATTGTAATTGTATAAATGAGCTGCCTGTGAAGTATTTGCACAATTAAACTGTCCAACATCAGTTTTATCTGTAATGGAACTGAAGGTATTATAGACTTTTTCTTAACGATTGTTATTCATACTGCAAGTTGTTTTAAGTCTTTAGAATTTTTTGTGCTGTTTATGCATTGTAGCTAGACTGGTTTGATGCAAAGTCAAATGTTTCATATTCAACATGCTGTATGTTTTAAATGTGTTTTGTTACTGTACATTCTGTTCTTTTGCTTATTTTACAAATTATTCAGACAAATGACACGTTTTCTTTTTACAGTTCACAGAAATTCAACACTGTGTAATGGATAAGGACCATACAGGGACAGCCTAATGCATTTCTGCCATTTATTGTTTAAGAAGCCAGTGTTAGGTCAAAATGTTCAGTTTTCTTCAGACATTTTGATGAATCTCAGGAGGACAGGACGTTTGCTTTAGATTGTATAATTTAAGTGAGTGGATTACTAATTGACATAATTGTGAATGAAGATTTTTCAATTGCTCTAGTCTGTTTTGTAAAAAAATGGTAACAGAAGCTACCATTGTGAGACTAAAATGATATAAATTGTCTTAAAGAATATATTGCAATTAAAGTTTCTTGATTATACCTGCTGATTTGATTTTTCTACTTAATTCACAAAACATTTTTGAAATTAATCCAAATTGGATTTATGGTTAATTTGCTTAACTGATAAAATGCTGTATACAGTAATGATTTATGAAAACAAGATTTTTTCAAACCATTTTATTGTAGATATACAGTTTATCTCTTTTAAGTAACACATTGACAATTCACAAAAAGTATGTACAATTGTAGGTAGGGACTATTTCTGAATAGGTTCTCATTAAAGATGTTAACGATGATTAGGAGAGGAAGTTTGAGCTGTATCCACCACAAGAAGGCTATAACAATGTCCAGGCTCTTAACCATTAACAGTAAAATAACATGTAGTCTGACAAGAATAAAGTCTGTTCAAACCAAACTAAAAGGCCAAAAAACGAAATTGTTTTATTTACTTTACACTAAGATTGTTTATTGAGGCTTAATAGATATTGCATAATTTTATCTAATTGGTTCTTTTGTAAAAAAAAGAAAAGAAAAGAAAAAAAAATCATACTTTACTCGTGGAAATCATCTAAAATCCAACATGTTCAAATAATTCCCTAACTTGGTTGCCAGTGTAACAGTACTGGGCATTTGTCAGAAAGTTTTTCGGCAATGTTTCACTTTTCCAGAGCAAAGATTTGTTTTATTGCAGGGCAAGACAGGCACATCCATACCAATCTGTTGATCTTTGTAGTCTCGCATTCTCTGGTTCTTTCTTGATAATGGCTAACTATCTCCTCCTTTGCCATTTGATGCCATCTCTCAGTTATAGGATCTTTTCCCTTAAAAAAGACAAATGGGAACTTTCTGTAGAATTACTGACTGAAGTACAAAACAGAACAGTTCAGGTAGACTAACACATACTAGTTTTACATTAAATAAAACATAGTAGTTAATCTGTGCTCATGTGACAGCCACAAACCAGAAATCAAATCAAAAACTGTGTGGTCTTACTGTGTATTATCCCCTCAACAAGTTTAAGTTAACTGACTAGTCCTACCTGATTTGTGGCTGTCAGGATGTGGGAATAAAGAATTTCTTTAATTTAGAGAAGAAGCCCCCTTCTTGTTTCAACTGTCCTTCATTCTCGTCATTCCTGCTTTCCCCCTTGACAGATTGTTTAGTACTGCCCCCACCTGGACACAAATTAACACTACATCAGCTAGGTTTCTGACTAATAAATCTTCCCCGCTTTACTCAAAGTAAGGGATAAAATATACAAAACAAAAAAAATAAATAAAAATAAACAAATCAATTCGTCTTACCTGTGGTGGTTGCAGTGACACCATTCACTGTTCCTTCAACATCTGTCTCATCCTCAGCGAAGCTCATTAATAGTGCCTTTTGTCTGTCTGTCAGAGTCCTGCACAACATTTGAAGTCATTAGGTTTATTGTTGGGGCAATGTACTAAATTTCATGGGAGCTTATGTTTATAACTGTAAACAAAACCAAAGTTATTTACATAAACAAAGATGAGAAATTCATAGCAATGACCTATTTTATGCTCTTGAGAAAGTTTTTAAAGTGACTATCAATGCTGTATGTTATAATGAAAACTTACTTCGGAATTCTTATTTTAACATGAACATAGTGGTCTCCAAAACCATAACCACTGACACGTGCAATTCCCTTTCCAGCCAGACGGATCTTATGGTCTGTCTGGACACCTGCAGGTATCTGAAAAATCAAAACATACAATCAGCTTTACAGCCTGTAGTTATAATACATATTTCTTCTATGCAAGTGTACTTACTGATAAATTTAGAGTTTCATAAAGGCCCTGTGATTTGGCTGTTCCTCCAAGAATAGCTTGTGCCACAGAGATAAAAAGATCAGAGTGGATGTCTGCCCCCTCCCTTCTGAACACTGGACTTTTTTGGACCTACAAACCAAACCAGATTACAATTTATCACACACTGATTGACACTAGAATAGACAACTTATTGTATATATTTAGTATATTTTTTATCATTTACCACATAAAAACCCCAATCCTTTTAAAGATGTTCTTCCAGATATACTTTTACTTACAGGATGTGCCTACATTTTTTACCATAGCATTTAATGGAAAGTTAAAAATATACTCACCCTAAATGTGATAAAGATCTCTTTTTTACCAACAGGCATTCTAACTGTCTGACCATCCTCGACACCTGCAAGACAAACAAGCATTGGATTGATCTATATTATAGATTATATAGTATGGTTTAGCATTGTGAATTTTGCCAGACATGTTATTTATTATGCCTGTTATTACTAGTAACAAGACTACAGGAGGCCTTACCTGCTGGAACAGGAACCATCACTGCCTTCCTCTGTTTCGTTTGGCCTGTCCCACGACAAGACTGACAGGGTGTGGAAATTATGGTGCCTTTTCCCCCACAACGACGGCATGTGGACCGCATCACAAATGGACCTGTGTTTATTGTCTCCTACAAAGTGAGAGAGAGAAGAGAGAAACAACGGTGTCAAAAATATTAAACACTCTTGAATATTTAGGAATGCATGTTTGTAGTGCTCTTCTTACCATGCCAGAGCCATTGCAGAAGTGGCAGTGTTGGACCTTGGTGCCCGGCTCATGGCCTTTGCCATCACACTTTTGGCAGGCTGCATCTATATTAACTGACATTTCTTTGTTGACCCCTTTTGCTGCTTGATTAAATGTCAACTCCATAATATACTGTAGAGGAAAAGTTAAGAAGAATATACTGTTAATGTTGCTTGTATGTAAAGAAAATACACCCTTTTTCCAAAATAAGAATGCTATAAACCTCTTGTGGTTGATCAAATATAGAGTTGAAATCACTAAAGCCACGGCCTCCTGAGAATTCACCAAATATTTTGCGGAAAAGTTCTTCTGGGTCCACATGAGTGGTCTGTCCAGACCAGTACTGCTGCCCTCCACCAGCTTGGCCAGCATTAAAGCCTGCTGTACCATACGTGTCATATTGCTTTCTCTTTGTTTCATCACTTAGTATCTAAGAGGAATATACACAGACAGAACATCTGTTAGTGACAGTCAAGTAGTTTAATTAAGACTTAATAACATAACAAAAGCACCTCATAAGCTTCAGCCAGTTGTGCAAATTTCTCCTTGGCTTGGGGGTCATCTTTGTTAGTGTCAGGGTGATACTTTTTGGCCATCTGAGGTATAACAAACACAAACAAACAAACTGTCAACTACTAAAGCAATTCCTGAACTGATTGTCAACCAAAGATATCTGTCAGGCATGAGCAAACCTGGTAGTATGCTTTCTTGATTTCCTTTTGGGATGCTGTACGAGGTACACCCAAGATCTGGTAGAAGTCTTGCTTGCTGTTGGCTGTGGCACTTGTGTGGAAGGACAGTGTGTAGATGCTATGGGGGTACTTTAACCCTGCAAAGTAATCAGTGGTGAAGAAGAGATTGCGTTTAGTTTGAGAGGCTAAAAATAATATCAGCTCCAAGGCAGATGAGCTTTTTTGCAAAGCTTTTCAATTTACAGTACCGGAAGATATGCAAGCCTTATATGCTTAAGGACAGCAAGGAATACGCTCTAAAGGGAAAAAGAAGAAGCCTAACTGCTAATGACAGGTCAAATTGGTGATAGAGACCCACAGTCAACACAAATTACATCATCACATTGCATGAGACAGCTTTTTTATTTGAGCAACATTAAAGTGGATAAAGCGAAAAGGATGTCGGCTACTACACTTTTATCTTATCCTGGGTTCACAAGGTCCTACAACACTTTTCCATTGATCTGTGAGGTATACAGATAGAACCAGTAAGTGATTATGATAGTACCGAATAGTCGCAAACACAACAGGAGTAGAAGTTTAGCCTGGCCATTGACGGTGTTGTTCAATTTTTTTATTGCCCGTGTCAAAACAGTATAATAACGCACTTATACTGTAAGAATAAGAAACCTTGGCCGAGGCTAGCCTGTGTTAGCTTAGCTGGGGAAAGTAAACCACTTACCCGACAACCCCCTCAATGTCAACCCTTTCCCAGCTCCAACGCATATTGTCTTCCCTCCATGCCAAAGCTTTTCGGTACCAAGAGTAGAAACACCACGAACCGCTCCACGGGCGTTACAGACAACTGAGCCGGTGGCATGACAATGTCCAGAGGACACGATAACTGTGATCCAGCGTGCGGATCTGCGAGCTACAGCAGACGCCATCATTCCTCTCCTGGTCGCCGCAAAGTGCACAATGAGCATGCGCTTACTGAGCGTACGTTTGCGTGCACAAAGATTGTATATGAATTGAGATGACACACTCTTAAATCTGGCTAGTATGTTTGAATGCTGTATTTGTTAGCATGGGTAACTACTGGGGACATTGAGGACAATTGAACAAAGGTATGCATTTATGCAAGGGACAGATATGAGACGAGTAATATACTTTAAAAAATCAGCAACATTTTGACCTCTCAAGCGCAAATTCTGGTGCTTTAAAATAATTTTTTCGTTTGAAAGGATAGTTGTGTGCATCAAAGCGAACAGCCCCTACACGACCAATCTGAGCTGTCAGCTGCTGCACTAGTCTTCTGCCGAGTACCAACCAGCTCTACCACGGCACCCGGAAGGCACCAAAGTCAATTTAAGTGGACAACATGAATCGCTTTAAGACTTCTAAATTCAAAAACACTGCTCCCAAAATCGCCAAGAAAGACGTGAGTAGTTTCAGAAATCTCTAATTTTTCTATCACTGGCTGTGGTACATTTTTTTGTAGCAATTGTGTTTAGTAGTGTTTTGGGAAACGCCTGGCTGCAAGGGATGTTGCACTTCCTGCATCTGGAAGTCTGCAAAGACACCTTAAATCTACACACACTTACTACTACGCGTTAGTTATTAGTTAAATCTAGGAGTCATGTGGTTTCTCGTCTTCATCGGATGTTTTGGTGATGCCCTGCTTCATAAGAGCAGCTAGATAATGCTTTTAATACGAATTTAAATGTCACAGATTTGCCGTTTAAAGTGAGAGTATAGGATGCAATGCTTGGATGCACATCACTGGTGTCTTTTCTTCATATCATAGTGCTGAGATTTCAAAAGGCAACATGTCTGAACGGATCACCATACACTTTTAGTAAAGCACTGCAGCCATTTTTTAATAAGTTGCAGCTTTTTACTTGAGGAGGTGTATTATGTAATCTCCTGCCTGGTTTTTAGTGAAGCAGTAAAATGTCTGGTATGTCCAGACACTGCGCGTTGTAGGGTTATCTATGTTCACAATCTGACAGCAGATGGTAGGCTACTTTGCCGCTGTGAGTGTAAAGCTCCTTCATCAAACAACAGATTCTAGAGTCAGTGGCTCTAGTCACGTGACAGTACTATTAAACTTTGTACAAGGTTGAAATAGGGCAAGGAAGGAACAAAAAGAATTAGGGACAAGACAAATAGGACAAGTACAACTCTTTACATAAGAGATCTTCCACACTTTAGAATTATGACCATTTATTTTGTAAATTTACTTTGGGTTATGCTCAGATGTGTCATGGCAGGTGGTCTATGGTGCCAAAGATTTATATAAATCTGTTTTTAGTGTATTTTAATAAATAAAATAAAAAGCCCAATGTACAAAGAGTGACACTGTGTTCCTGAATACATTTAAGAATACAATAACAGCCATGTTGTTATTAATTAACAACATTCTTGGACTACAAAATTGAGGTTTTTGGTCTAATTTGTAGTCCATGTTGGGACAAAGACTGTCCTTTTGCCAGCCTGGTTTTGTTAAAGTTATGAAAGAAGTTTTAAAAGTTGTATGCTGTGCAACACAGGGAGCCTTTCCACTTCCTCAAGTCTTTCAGACGCAGTGTGTGTTTTTGCTCTCTGCTAGATCCTTCCTGTTTGTTGGTGTTGCCTTTTAATTCTGTTGATTGTTGCACCACAGAATTTATCCAGGCTGAAAATTATGCTTTTTGATGTTTTATTGTTGGTTATAAATTATTTCTTCTATTATGGGCATATAGTCAATCCCAGTATTACTTTATGGATTGCATTATTCTTCATTAATGTTTTAATCCCTGACACATCCCTTTCTATATTTGTAAATCCAGGAATGGATCAACAATGTTCGTGGTGGCTCCATCTCCTGCCAGGGGAACCACATCAAAGCCAGCTCCAAACTGGTGGTTTTTAATACTGAGCAGGCTGGTAAGGTTCTAACCAAGGTTGAATAATGTCATACACAATGTACAGGAGCTATTAAATTTAAGTGAAGCCTTAAGAAAATGTGTCATTATGTAAAATAAAAACATTGCTCATCATAATGGTAAAATGGTAAATGGCTTGCATGTATAGAGCATTTTTTGTACCAACAACAACAACAACAGTATGATCCGAAGAGTGTGGGAATGAACCAGCAACTTTTCGGTTATAGGAAGACCATCTACCACTTTCTTAAAGAATCAAAATCAAAACTTTGTTGATTTGTTTCCCTAATAAAACTTTATTATCCTAGTACTACCATACCATAACGTTTTATTAAACAATTTCGTGTTTTGATAAATAAAGTTTAGAAATATCAATCAGTAAAGTACAATTGTAGTCTGTGTAGATAAAATATTAAGTAAGGTTTTGTGTCCTCAGGTGGAGGTATGCTGGGTCTGTCTTCAGTCAAACCAGGCACAGATGGCCAGTGGACAGTTGCCCATGTTTCCTGCCACTCAGGTGAATTTTCTTTATCTCTTTTACCAACATATTTCACAGGTTTTATCCCCCCAAATGTGTTTTCAAACTAAAAATAACTTTGTCTTTCCGTTAAAACCAAAAGAAGGTAAATTTGACTTTTTTTCTGATTCAGATGTGGTGTGTGATATGGACTTTTCTCCATTTGACGAGAGCTTCCTGGCAACATGCTCTGGAGATGGAACGGTGAGCTCTTAGATTCCCTTATTCTCAGTCTTTGAATTGAGTTAGCCCTTTTATGTTGCACTTTTTCTTTACCTTTCACTCTCTTTGTTATTCTTGGCAGCTTCATTTAGCATTTTGTTATTAAAACCTTTTGAAGACTCTCTAACATCAGTATTTTTGCCTCAACCACAGTTGCCATATTAAAATCTGCTGAGTGGTCAGTCTGCATCTTCAGACTCATTCACCTTGGTGTACCTCAGAGACCTGTGTAAACACTTACGGATATACTGTAGCTACCACACACACGTTTATACTGATGGTTTATTCCTCTCATCTTTGCCAGCAGGATGTTTTATGTCCTTTAGTTTACTTTTTCAATGGAATACTGAATTGGTGTTTCTTTTACAAACAATACTTATTCAAAGCCCTTCACACACATCTGTTCTAAGTGTGTCACTCTTTGTCTCGTCTATCTTACTGCAGTGTGTAGAGTATTTGATGCTAAACAGATGACATGGAACAGTTATAACAAAAAAATGCATGATTCTTTGAGTATGCCATTATTTCCATTTCTTTGTTCATTTGTAGGTGAAGCTGTGGCAACTGCGTGATCCTGTGTTGGAGCAGCCCACTGAAGCAGAGCTGACCTTGCATCCAGGTCAGGGTCGACTGGAGCTGGTGCTTTTTCATCCCACCTCATCGGGCCTTTTGGCTGTAGGCTCCACCAAATCGCCGCTCATTTGGGACACTAGCCGCCGAGATACACCTCTAGCAGGTACAATAGCCGCTTGCAACATATGCCATTAAACGCACCCCAGATGTATTTTGTTAGTCTTGCATCATACACTGTCTGGAAACATTTCAGTCTTTGTCAGTTAGTCTGAAGTTTCTGTTGGTTTTGTTTCTATGTATTTGGGGTGAAGTGAAGTGCTTTTTACCTAAGAGAACTGTCTGACTCATACTGCCTACGTTTTTCAGCCCTGTGGCTCTGTCTAAGTGCCGGAGCAGCAGAGGTAATGTTTTGGTTTAAGTCCTGGTCCCAGTCTCGCTGGACTGGCCTCAGGATATAGCCACTATCCTCTGGCCTCACCCCCCCCCCTCCCCCTCCTGCACACGAACACTGACCCTTCTCCATTCCATGACAACTGGCCTGGCTGCTGTTGCTCACTGTGCATCCAAACTTTTATGAGCTCTAGCCCATGCTCTTTCATCACGCTCATCCTTTTTATATTACTGAGAAGCAGCAGATCTGAGCAATAGAAACCTGGACTTGGATAAGTGTGTGTGTGTGTGTGTTTCCTGTTTTTGTATTGTTTATTTTGTGTGCAATTTTCATTACATAAAATCTTTATGTTTGGTCTGTGTTCTTGCCAGTTTTCACATTCTGTGCTGTGGACACTTGCCAGCGCAGCCAAATGTATGTTGTATCCATACTTTTTCTTAAGAGCATACAGAGGCAAAACCCTGTTAAGATCATTTTAATATTTTGCTTGTCATTCTTTATCTCTCCTTGCATTTTAACTTTTTTTTTTTTCGTTTAACCTTTTGACTGCCCCACCACTGTGTTTCATGTCCTTCCTGTATATGTTTCATCATCATGCACATTATTTGCAAATGTTTTCCATCACCTTGGCAGAACTATCTATTTAAAAACGACATATTTGATTTCCCAATTTTTTATTTCATATCTTTCCTCGTTATATGTCCTAAATGTATGATAATAATGTGTGTGCAGTTCTGGAGCAGCACAGTGATCAGTTGCACAGCCTGAGCTGGAAACGGGACGGTTCGCTGCTGGCTTCTTCCTGCAAGGTGAGGACATTTTACTGTTGAAATGAACCCATTTCTCATATTATTGCAATGACAATGCTGATCAATTAATCCTAATCTTTCTTTTTGAAATTCTATGGTCGTAAATATTGGTTTAATACTGTGATGAGAAAGGGATGGTTCAGAACACTATCATTTAATTTAAATAAACTATAATGCATGTCTACAAATCATGTCTCAAAGTGGCAAATTAAGCAGTTTTATTTCTTGAGGTAAATTGTTACACGTTACATCTAATAACCACTAGATGGCACCACTTGCTTATACTCCACATTGTATGCATCGCTACTCCCAGTGGACCTGCTTCTTTGTTTACATGGGGATTATTTCATTAGGAATTTAACAGGGTTAATAATCATAAAAAGGGTGGAGATCAGATCAGAAATTGGATAAGGAGTTTTAAAGTAGGAGTGGAAAAAACACTGAAAGCTTGTTGACGTAAAAGGAATAATGGGCTGCTTGTTTTTACAGAGAAATAATGATGTTATGTAAAAAAAAAAAAACTTGGTTGTGGTTAATTGTGCTTCTGTAGTTCTTTTTCATCAGACTGGAACTTTTGAACACATTTTTATTTGATACTGACAGAGCGTAAAGTGTGTGAATACATTTTATCTTGACATAACTTGACCTCTGGTGTGGCTATACAACATTTATGTCCCTTCAACCTTTTTGGAATTTATTCAAGAGCAGGTGAGGTGAGGTGACTATTACAGCTTTGACACAGTAATAAAGCAGCATATAGGCAATAAGGGAAACAATTAAAATGTCCTTTAAAAAAAAAAAAAAAAAAAAAAAGACTTGTTTTTGTATGCATCTGTAGGAGGTCACTGCTTATTGGCATCTTTAGGAAATAATCACAAGCTTCCCATTAAGTTGTTTATGTTTTGGAAGGAAGAAGGTTGTATGTTTATGACTAGGAGCAAAATGTGAAGCGATTTAACGAGTTAAGGAGGAATTGTTTAATGAATATATTTTCAGTTCATTGGGAACCCTGGAGGTCATTCTTTTTGTGCTGTGTTGTTTAATTGCTCATGCATCCTTTAAAAACTCCCACACACACATACAGACTGTTGTGAATGTAGCCATGTGCAGTGTGCAACTCAAGCATGATGAGCATATTCGGGCTTGAAGTTGTACAAACTCTGACACTGAAAATGACCACATGTGCACACTTAACATGTATGACTGTCAGTCCAATCGCCTTAGTTTGTCTTTGCACTGACAAGGAACAAATTACTGCAGCCATCACAGACTATGTTCAAGACAAGTACTCACCTTGACAGGATAATCATCTTCACCAGAGCTACCAACCCAGCCATCAACCCACTGAAGCCTGAGAGAACAAGGCACCTGAACGACAGTGGGGGGAAATGTGAGCCAACATCATAGCTGGGGCACCCACTCAGGCTTTTGGCCCGTTGGACTCTGGTGTCATTTAACCCCAAAGACCCCCTTCAATCTCTCCAATCCAGCTTATTAAAGCAAATAGGGCCTGTGAACATGTGGGTCCAATCCTGCGAGCCACTTACACCCCTTCCCCCCTTTTTCAGGGTAAACATTGGGGCACGGTGGAAAGATGAAGGCAAGACCACCACCCCATTGAGCAAGAATCATGACAGGCCTCGTTTAGACCCAAAGAGATGTATATTTATGGCACACTTGGAGGTAGAAAAGCTCTATTTAAGTTTAATAAAGAAAAAACAAAGGTAGCATGTGTAGAAAAATGGGTTCCTGTGAGTGTTGGCCCAAATGTGATGTTGGGAAAATTTATGACCAGCAGTCCACCTTGTATTTCATAAGTCACATTACATCCAGCCACCATTTTTTGAAGTAAGTTGACATTTAGCTTTTTTTTTTTTTTTTTTAGGCAGCCAATCAAAACAGTCTTTGACACTGGTAACCGTGGGAGACTGGGAATGGGACGCAGGCAGCTTGTTGTGTCAAAAAAGTCAAGAGAGCTCTCCTCCTGGTCGAAGCTTCCCAGCGTCTGTGTGTGTTTGTTAGATGTAAGAGCTGTGTGCAGCAGACTAACAGTGAAAACTTATTAAGAGCAGCTTGTGAATGAGGCTCCATCACTTTGATTAAACAGCTGCTGCCTCAACACACACCGACTGCCTCGCTGCTGTACCCTGTGACTTTATGACATGAGGGGTTTGTGTTCACAAGGGTTATTGTCACAGGCCTAAAAAGTGTGTTTGCTTATTTTCTGTGTGCTTTTCTACGGTAGACAGGTCTCTGTATAAGTTTGTGTGTTAGTTCAATCTCTTCAGGTGATATGGCAGTGAACACTCTATTGACATACATTTCCCAAATTGTGTATACTGTATTTAGATATTTCTGTTTATGTTTGTTTTTCTCAACGTGTGTTTCGACAGAGAACAAATGGTAAAAATGACCTTTTTTTGGAAAATGATTATGGTTAGCTAAGCAGCAAACATGGTCTGCAATAATACCATCACCTCTATGTATCTGTTTTTCTAGTATTGGTCTTTAAGCTTTTGGCTTAGGCCCAGGTCACAGCAGCCTCAAATGATTGCCCTGGGGTTTATAATAGTGGGTGGGCTTCACATAGACACACACAGTCACAGATAGAGAGGGGATCAGCATATTAGAAAGTAAAGCAAACAAATCCGCTCTCTCATGAAGATGGCTTACCTTTAATTTGCCATGGCAAAGAGAATGCTCAGGCTAGCTGCAAGATCTATATTTATATTTTATGTAGGCTCTCCTTGTATTTGTCAGGGTGCTTGTTAGTGTCATGGGCCACCCCCTGATTGCTCTTGACATGTATATGTATGCTAAGTGTGTGCCTGGTTTAGCCTTAAGCTTTATAGCTATTACCTGCCATCAGCCAGTTTGTCAGGCTGCTGCTGTGATCATAGTCACAACGCCGTATTGAGTGACACCGCTGCAGACACGCATGTCCCGGTCACAGCCTGATCCCATTAGGCCCCATTTCCTCTCAATCACACAGGAACTTCTCTGATTGGCTGCTGTGATGGATGCTGAATGCATGTTTGTTCTGGCCAGGGTTAAAACCTATAAGGCCACGTAGGGGTCATCGGATAACATTTGTGAAGGCTGAGTTAAGCAGATCAAACTGATAATAAATAAACTGGGTTTACCTAAATTTATTCAGGGTAAAGTTGGATTTTCTACAAGAAAAGTGTCAGTAATATTTATGGCCCACATAGATTATCTATATTTGTCAATCCCAGTGTAAAACTTTAATGTTGTCTTAGTTTAAAAATAAAACAAAATAAAGGACTGTGATCTTTGTGTGTATTCTTGCAGTTAAGTTGTCTCTCTTTTGTCCCCTTTCAGGATAAGATGCTGCGAGTGTTTGACCCCAGAGCCCAGCTGACACCTGTTCAGGTAAGCCTCCTGTAATAAAGCTTCAACCGAAACACCTGGCATCACTTCTTAGAAAACATTCAAAATGGAAGGCTCTATCAAGTCCAGTGAAACTGTGAGTGTGTACTTTTTCCACACTATATAAAGTGATAATCATGTTGACAGTGCCATTCCCACTGGTGACTCTCAGTAATTCATCCACTATTGATTTATGGATGTGCACCACAAGCTGTAGTGCCTGCTCTTCTCTTCCCACGGGTACCCATCCAAAACAAAACTACAGTGGCAACAAGCAACGTAGAAGCGTTTGTCTGTTTTTAGAAGAAGGGAAGATGAACATGAAGGGAAGCAGCAAAGAGACTGACCAGAATGAAACACAAATATTCTCACACTTTTTCTTCATCAGACCTCCCAGGATGTTGTAATTAAAAAAAAAAAATCTTCCATAAACAACACTTGCCACCACAGATTAGATATTAGACCAAGGAAAAACTAAAAGGCCATCACTTTGTTTTACTGAAACTGATCAAATGTAAGTAAAGTCAACATTTTTTAGCAATAAAAGGTAATATCTTTGCTAAATTTATGACAACTCTAATGATAATTGGCAGGATTATGTCCATTTTGAATGTTCATATGATTTTTGCTATACTTTTCATTATTTTGTTTGTATACCCATTTTGGTTTGGCAGTATAGTTTTTAAAATAGTTTTTTTTTTCTCAGAAGTAGGTAACGTCATTGACACATCAAAAAGAGTGTGTGTATTGTTTTCTTTGTGCCACACGTACAACTCTGTGCCCTTTTACAACACATAGTTTCTCTGTATGTGTGCCTTTGTTGACTTAAGTAACGTGATCCCAGTCGGCTGGCTCCTCTCCAGTGTAGGAAGCCACTGTTTACATCAGGTGTCTCAAAGTCTTTTTAACACCCTGTCTGAATTTTCCTCTTTGATGGTTACTCTCTTTAGTGTCAAGCAGCCACAGCTTTTCAACTGTGACCCACATTTGAGTATAAATGCTGTTCCATGTCATTGCCCCCGGTGTCGCCATAGTCTGATTTAGGGTCATTTAAACATAATGACGACCCTGTTGTAGTTACATTTAAATCACATTTTGATGATGGGATGCCTCATTTGTTTAGACTAAACTAGTGCTGGGAAGTCTGTGTGTCTGAAACAGTTACCTTTAAGATCTTACTCATGGCAGAGAAGTGCTGTTTGGACATTTCTTTAAAGATTGATGTTAGTGATGAATAATGGTGAATAAACTGCTGAAAGATAGAAAAACAGCCAAAGTTTAGCAAAGCAATCTGTTGCTTCAGTGTTTGCTTTGTGTCTCTCTCTCTGTATTTCTGTCTCCTCCCTACTCTTTCATTAATCCCCATGAAAATCTGGACCCGACAGTCCTGAGTCAGCACACTGGCCGCCTCTGCACATAGCTTCACCACCTCAAACCCAAGAGGACTAAGCACCAAGATCAAAGTTTGGAGACTGAATCTTACTTACAAGAACCTGCTTTGAAAAGTGGCCAGAACCTCGCAATGACCCCTTGTACATGCAAAACTCTCTTTTTCTATTAATAATTAAGAGTAGTCATTACTAATCTCACTAAACTGTTATATAGGCTTCTTGCTATAAACAACTCATTGGTTTAAAATTTTAAATGCTTTGTTTGTGCGTGATGCAAGGGTCCACTAAAACTCTACAACTCTCTTCAGTTTACTGCTAGATGAGCTGTAATGGCAGGGAAAGACCAGAGTGGCCACATAGTAAACAGAGAGAGGCAGAGAAGTGTCCAAACTATTTGAATTTGTAACCTCACTGCTTCTTGTTCTGTGAGTGCCAGTCGGTTATGCTCATTAAGAAAAGCCACATTTTTCCCATCTTATTGTTTCAGGGAAAAGCTATCTAGAAGCTGAAGAGCAATAGAGTGAGCCATAGTTTTTCAGTGGAAATAACCATATTATCTTAAAAATGTATAGATGCACCTGTGCTTACAGCATACACTAGCCTGATTTATAGTAAATACTCAAGTTTATAGCTTTACTGTAGAGCCAAAAGTAGATTTACCAAATGCAATCAAGTCAACAGTTTTTATCCACACATGCATAGTGCTACTTTAACCAATTACATACCTAAAGTAGCTTTGAATAACTTTTAGCCCAAAGATATATATTCTCAAAGTTCATTTTGATGGTTCTTTGACATGAGATCGGTAGAATCATGCATATCTCACTGACACCACCAATGTACCTTTCTTGTCCCGGGACAATGGTATATAACATTAGATCTGTTTTTAGAGGTACACACACTACCACTCGACGCATATAATAAAGAAAATAGGCCAATACACAGGGTTGTAGGTGTACACAATACACTAAAATGACCCTACCGTTTCAGAAGACAAAGATTGCCCTGCTGATCGTGCACAGAGAGGGAGCTGCATGCCCTCTGCTGGCTAAAAGGTTTGCAGGGTTGCTTTAACTCAGGCACTATTAGTATTTGCTTCATTTACATTTGACTTCTGTGCCTCTGAGCAGGGCCACGGCCTGTCCACTCTTGTCCCGGTTCCATCCATGGGCAGTGGCACTGGCTCATCCCTGTGGCCAGCACTGAACTGGCTTCTTCCTCAGCCAGGTGGGGTAAATTTAGGCTCTAATTATAACCATTCTCATTCTGTATTTATGGGAAATAAGACTGCGCAGGATAATTAAGGTTCTTGGACAGGAGCAGCAGACTATACTCCATCTGTAATCAGTGGAAGTGTGTATGTATGCAGGCCGCTGTATCTGGTTAGGTCACATGAGGAGAGTGTGTTTTACTGTCACTAGAGTCTCAGAATTAAAATGTGCTTTCTTTTTTTTTTTCTTTTTTTTAATCCTTAATCTTCCATCAGATTCTAATAGGTTGCATTCAGATGCCAAGCCTTAAAGTTGGCTTTATATTTAGCATTATATAAACACAAAGTACCACAATAAAAGCAAGAATAAAACTATATGCCTATCTTCCAATTTATATGATTAAACTTTATAAGCAAAGAGCACTACTGGTCAAAACACATGTGTAATCAACTTGATCTCTGGATTCTTTCTCTGCCATAACATCCCAAAAGTGGCCTCATATTTTCAGATGAGTTTCTTTCACGTCTCTGTGTAGTTCAGCCTCCGCCCTGCTTTCCTGTACCGTGCAACATGACTCCGGCGCGTTCAAGAAAAACATGCACATTTACAAACCTGATCCCAGAAGGACAAGGTGCTCTGTGGATACGGACACGTGCCTCAACTGTCATTTATCTATTTTGTTTTTCGTTGCACACGTTTTGATCTATTCTAATGTCTGTGTATTTGCTGAGTGTGTAATTTTGTCCGCAAGTGTGTGTACCATGTGTGCTTTAAATTACAGTGCTGAAAATACCCCTCATAGTTTTGGACCTTAGCTGGCCCTAGACCCGTTGATCTGTGGTCAGTAGGAGAGAAGGGAGACAGGAAAAGGGAATAGTTTGCCGGACTTGGGGGCCAGATTCCTCTTTTTCAACTTGAGCTTCTGCTGCTTTGGGTGAAATTAGAGAGGACCACTGGTTAGAATGGGTTTGGATGTGAGGAGGGAACCCTTGGCCGGGCCAAAGAAAAGTACAGCGCTTTCATTGCTTTATGTGGCTAAGAGCAATCACTCATACCATCATATATTCTGATCTAAATGACACAGATTCAACTCAGGTCTATACATCTCTCAATACAGACATAATAAACAACACAGATACTTCTGTGTTATCTATGGGCCTATGGATTACTCTAATTGGAAAAGTGTGTAATGTGTTAGTAAGTTGGGTGTTCCTGCTCATATTTCTCATTAAATGCAGAATAAACTGTCAGTGGGCACTGTGAGTGTGGAGTGCATATGTGGACTCTGGCAGGCAGCACAATGAAGCTCTGTGACTGTTGCACAAGTGTTTAGTTTGTATCACAGATGTAAACCCAGAGGGGTAACCATGAAGGAGCAACATTCACAGAGGTGACGGAAAATGGAAAAACCCTGTGCTGTAGATCTTTTTTTTTTCCTTTGTATAATTTTGACATCTATTGATATTCACTGCTCATACTCAAGTTCTTGATTTGACTGTCTATTTATTGTGCCATTATCCTTAATAGTTGGTAACCCCATAAATTGTTCACTTGAAAGAAAAAGAGTAATTTAGTTCTGTAACAGAATATCCAATAATAAATGGTGCACAACCCACACATGTGTAAACATCACAATGAGATAGTTATCTCAAAATCAATTTTCAAAGAATTGTCATACAAAGTGCTCCAGATGCCAATGCAGAACGGAAATTCTTTTCTCCAAAAAATGAATAGAATGCTGTTATTCCTACAAACGATTTCTCCTAACTGAGTCTAAGTCCTTGCCAGAGCTTTTAATACTTGCCCCCGCAAAGCAGAATGTTTAAAGTTTTTAAGAATGTCTAATACTAACACCGCAGGGAAACATAATGTCTATAAAGAATCAGCCGTCCGTCCAAGAATATGTCACAGCCGTACTCAATAGTGGACCTTTGAATTCCAAATACAAGCTGAGCAATTTCACATAAAACCAAACCCAAAAATGCTTCTGCTGTATGGTTACTGTTTCTTTAGAGATATAATATTCCCATTAAGTTTGGCTGAAATAAGAGCATTCGTGATAACTTGTGATTTTTATTTCCCGCATGTTTCACTAACTTCTTCTAATCCTGCATGAAGAGTGTTGCCTTTAAAACACAAGCTTTTACTCTTATTTCTGCTCATAACATTTTCACCCTTACAGTCAGTGTGTGAGAACAAGGTCTAAAATGAGTTAGAAAACAAGCACTGTTCTAATTATGATAGTTTACGTCTAAACACCTCACAGGAAATGTGTCACTAATGGATTCAGGGTCAAGCTGCAATTAAGTAATCTTGAACCTTGAAACTTTCTATTGTCTTTTAAGTCTTGTGTGCAAACTCATTTTCCTTAAAATGAAGAAAAGGTAAAAGTAAAGGCATTTGTACTAGGCTTTCAAGGTGAAGACGTTTTGTCTCTTCTCCAAGAGACTTTGTCAATTCTGAGATCAACTGGTAAGAGAGCTGAGCTTATATCTTCAGAGGGAGGGGTTTGACCTGAAACTAACTCTGACTGGACCTGCCTGTTCTGGTCTCACAAGAGAACAGCTTCACAAAGAGGATGTATCAGCACAGAAGAGCCAACCCTGGTGGAGCTGAGTCTGCAGTCCACCTCCACCTCAAAGAGAAAGGGCATTCCTTTGAGGACAGCAATGTCTGAATATTGACCAGAGAGAGATGGTTTGAAAGGGGTGTGAAGGAAGCCATTTTATATAAAATAGGAAAAGCATTCTCTGAACAGAGGAGGTTCAGAGAAGTTGGTTACTATGTACAACACAGTGTTGAAACCAAAAACAAACTGTTTTATTCTAGAACAACAACAACATCTGAATTGAACAGGCAGGGCTAGACTCTCACATTATGAGTCACACTGTCCTTTCATAGCTAATAATTATGAGACCAGAACAACCTGGTCTCATCAGAGTTAGTTTCAGGTCAAACCCCTCCCTCTACAGATAAAAGCTCAGCTCTCTTATCAGTTGATCTCAGAATTGACAAAGTCTCTTGGTAAAGAGACAAAACCCCTTTACCTTGAAAACCTAGTCCAGATGCGTTTACTTTAACCTTTTCTTTAAGATGTCCTGGATGACTGAGAACCTTCACAGACTTTTTCTTAAAATATTATTGTTATTCAGTATATGTGTGTGATCTTAGCCATCTTCTGTGTACTTCTTTAAAACTCTATTTCATAACAGATTGCATCTTTTGCTATGTTTTAATTATTTCATCCACCAACCTTATACTCAGTATCAAACCCTGCAGAGTTCAGAACCTGGTAATAGCTAAAGGATAACTAAGCCCAGATGTTTTGGCACCCCCTTACTTTTCCCCTCACTCCATCCTCAAGCTACCTCTTTGCTCACTGTGCTGTTACAGGCCACGACTGCCTGCGTTAGCAAGTTGGTGAGTTTAAAGAATTTGGCTGGGCCTAGAGGAATCTTTTTTTTTTTTTTTTTTTAATGAGCGCGACGGGATGGTGTTTTGGAAAGCTCTGCAAAACAGTGGCATGGAATATGAATGTTCTATTTGACTGCACTCTGATTTCTAATAGTAGTTAATGTGCTATCATTCACACACTGGTTACACAAAATCTCAGATTTGGTTGAACACATCTCCTTAAAGGGCTTAGCAGTGACACGGCATAGTTAAATCCTACAAAATGGGACTATTTTTGAGTTTCCATGGGTTGAAGAAGCTTGTGTACTTTGTTTGTTCGGAAGGTGGGGCTGTATTTTATTTTATTTTTTTTTCAAGATTCAGAATGAATGCCAGCTGCCAGCGCCCAAGCCCTTTTCACTAATGTGTGTGTTGTTTCGGAGTGCCGAGTTAGTGTGAGTGCTCATTAGTCTACTGGCAGTGTTACAACTGCAAGTTTCCACCTAATTAAGATCTACATGTGGGTGACACCTGGAGCCAAAATGGCAGATGATTTAGCAACTTGCTTCATCCGGACAGTGTCTCAGCTGATCTACATCATACATTCATATCTTTCTTCCTTTTTTATAGTAATTTCCTGGAGTTGAGCGATGAGGAATGTAAACCTGAGATGAAACATTCAGCGCAGATATAAAGATTGATAAATGTTTTGGGAATAGTCTGCACATTTTCATCATAATTTCAGATAAGAAGTAATGCTGTATGGTTGATATAGTAGATGAAATAAATCAGTATAGTTTTAGCAATGCACAGTTTTCTTGTGATTTGACCTCTGTTTGCACTCCTTCCTGTTTTTCAAGAACAGTATGGCTTTAATTACCTTTTGCACTGATTCGGCTACAGTCTTTTGATTATGAAAAGGAAATTGGTTTGCTTTCTGGAGGTATTTTAAATGTAAACTGAGCCTTTTATAATTCTTTTTGTGGAGCCTAATGAGGTGTGAATTTGGTTTCTATTTACTTTCTTTACCCCGTGTTGTTAAAGAGATATCATTTTCTTATGATTTATTTGTATAAGTGTGAGGGTTTGTGGCTGTTTTTTACTACACTGTACCCACTGTACCCACAATATGAATACAACTCCTGTATATAGGGACAGGCATCTTCACTTTGAAGGAGCCTTTATCTTCAGATCTGCAGCGCTGGTGGTAAATGCTCTTGACATAAATTGGAATACCAATCAGCAGACAGAGCCGAGCTGTCAAACTGTCACAGGAGACCCACTCGACCCACACGGCAGGACACAGTAGGGAGACCAACTTCACACTGCCCCGAGGGAAACCAAGTGCTGCTCTGACTTTATCTGTGGCTCTGTGAGATGACCTAAGTTTGACCAAATTCTGGTGCCGTTTCAATTAACTCAGTCGGCCAATGCTTTCTCCATATGCTGGCTTTATCACACTAGGGCCTCGAGCTAACATGTAATATTGTCTGTAGAAATTGTTTATCAAACCTAACAGAACTTTATCTAATTAAAGTAATACATTTGTTTGTGGTTCAGTCTAAATTTGGAGTTGTTAAGACATTATGTTGAGGGGTTACTTAAACTAAATAGTTAATGTCACAAGATCTTATTCATGGTGGTAGAAACTGCCATCCATGATTCAGTATTTCTTTGATATATTTTTGAATCTTTATAATATAGACAAATATACTGAACAAAAATTTTAACGCAACACTTATGTTTTAGCCCCCATTTTTTTACCAGCTGAACTGAAGCTGAAAGAGCTAAGACTTTTTCTATGAACACAACAGGCCTATTTCTCTCAAATATTGTTCACAAATCTGTCCAAATGTGTGTTAGCGAGCACTTCTCCTTTGCCGAGATAATCCTTCCACTTCACAGGTGTGGCATATCAAGATGCTGATTTGAGAGCATGATTATTACACAGGTGTGCCTTATGCTGGCCACAATAAAAGGCCAGTCTTGTTCAGTATTGTTTTTATGCCTGAAATGTACCAGAGAAAGACCATAACATTTTATGTTCTTTATCAAGTAAGCCTACCAAAAACTAAATCTAACTAATGGTGTCTGTATCTCTCTCTTGGATAATGTATTGTGGCATTTAGATATATATCGTTTGTGATATATTGTGCAGATAATAAAAAGTAATAGTTTAGACTAAAATAACCCCCCTGCACTGTCTATTGAAAACACAGGTGTGCATACCTGCATCAGTGCTAAAATGTGTGCACGTTTGTCCGCTAACAGACACAGAAAGAACTTCTGTAACATAATGAGCCTGCAATGGGGGAAATGGTTAAGGATATGGGCTCTGAAATCTGGCCCGCACATGTCTTATAAATAACACACCCCATTCCAACAAAAGCCAATACAGCTCATCTTTTACTAATTGAGCTTTTAAGAATACAGGTTCTGCTACAGTTTGTGGTTTCACAGAAGAGTAGAAGTGTTGGTGTAATGTTAACATTGTGGGGCCTGTCCCGGTTGAGACACATCCGAGGTGGAGAATAGCCAGCGTAGAGATTTATATGTTTATTAGTGTAATGTAAATGAGGTTATTAATCAGGCTGTCTTTGCTGTGGCATATACAGTGTGTTTTGGTATAAACTATGCCTTGGTGTGGGCCAGCATGTTCAATTACAAACTCACTGCATATGCATGTATCTTTAGGCCAACACCCATCCTGATTATTGCAAACAAATTGTTTAGTTGAGAGGCCAAAAGAAGATTATTTTACACAAATGACTTGACATGCTTTGCACACATGTTCTTCCCCAACGCACTATTTCTGTTTCTACACAAACGCGTGGGGGCACTTTGAAGATGTGAAGACTCTTATGATGTGGTTTTAGGCGGAGAGCACAGCCGTCTGAATCCATCGCTGTTGAGAAGGAGCTGTATAAGTGACAACAGTCAAAGTACGGTCAGGTCAGGTTGCAGGGCGTAGGGTGTCTTCTGAAGTGTGGCCATGCTCTAGCTGTGTCTGACATACAAAAGAAAGAGTCCAACAGTATGTCTTTGTCTCTCCTGAGCAGGTCTGGCGCGCAGATCCTCATCAGCTACGGGTGTTGAAATTCTTGCTTTTGTCAGCAGCTTTGCTTTTTTCTCTGTCATTAAGGTTCTCTCTTAGCCCATGGATCTCTGTTTGGATTTAAAGAACCAAGCCACAAATGCACTGTAGAATATTCATCACTTGAACCCCAACCACAAGAAACGCAGGAGATCACCAGACATGTGCTTAAGATTTCCTCTGGCTCTTTGCTCCTTGTTCACTTTCGGACTTCAATCCAGACTTTGGATGAATCCGTGGTCTTAGTAAAAATAGTTCTGCAAGTGGTTCTGATCCAAAAGCTAGATTTCATTAATGGAGGCCTTAGAAAGTGGGCATTCAAAGTTGGTGCCAGGCAGTCGCCTAATAATACTGTAGATTTGGTTCTAATCATTGTTCCAGGGCCGCTAAGGAAAGTGACCACAGCTGCCAGGAGCCATGACTGTGGCTGCACTGCCCAATTAGCACAGCGGCTCAATAATCATAGCCTTTTTACCAAGTCAGTGTTTTATTTCACTTAGTGAGGCAGTTGAAGTGATTTGTACGCTTAGCCGGGTGCCAAACCTCACACTTAAGGTCTGTCTGACTACACTGAACCTTAAAGATAACCCAGAGTTGAAACATTATATGGCTATCATAGATATTATTGATGCAATTTCTGTATTATGGTGGTTGGTGTATCAGTCAGGGATTTTTCTTCCCTGTTATTAGGTTTTTAAACAAAAATATATCCTAAAACTTAATGACATGGGTAACACATGTTGTAAGTTTATAAAGAGGTTTTAAATTGATGTGGACATTTGCATGCATTGTCATAAATAGTCATCCTGGAAATTAGTAAAATGAAAGCGTTACATCCTATATATCACTATACATATGTGGCTGATGAGTGGTAAGGCTGAGGTGGTGTGGTGCTAATGCTTTCAATGAACGTAGCACTACATAGGACTACACTGATAAAAAAGTACGGCCTTAGCAACAACTGTATATTTGTACATATATATTTTGTATATTTGTATAAATGCTCCTAAAATCTCCAGCCTATTCTTATTCAGACCCTCGTCAGCTCTTCTGTGCTACTTTTACATCTCAGAAAACTGATACCTAGTTAAACCCCCTTTTCCTTTTCCATCCACCTTTTCCACCCCATGATTTATTTTTCCATGGGGCAGGATGATTCCTGGAGCTTGTATTTTTTTCTGCACTCAGAAAATACTGGGTAGCGTCTTTGTGGCGGGCAGTTGGCGGTGAACTGGCTTACTTTGCCAAATTTATGTCCAGCTACCTAACCTTTATATATTAACACACTTAATTAAATCATGACAGTGTCTGCCGTTTCTGGCTCACAAAAACAACATTTAAAACAGCATGCACCTGCCATTGCACAATGATAAAAAATGTGTTTTTGTAAAGCAAATGACAAGTTGTGATCTGTGACTTATTATGTAGGATTTAGAGAGTGTATGTATGATGCTATTGAGGAAATCCCCTCTTGATCCCTAACAGATTGATCTACTGTACGCGTAAACGCAAAACTGTTTCTCCAGTGCTCTGTGTGCTAACCTTATCCCTGTGCAACTGTATCCTTCCAGGCTAGGACTGGAGTGAAGAAAGGATAGAAAAGATAAACTAACTCCAAACATCTGGAAGACTTTTGCGTACCCTACTGTTGGATGCTATATTTAACCGCAAGATCAGTCCAGCACATATCACTGTAGTCTCTTCCCTGGGGGCCACAGGTCAGGTCTGGTGGTTGTAAAGTAGAACTGCGCTTAGCGTCCCATTGGCTCTCAACTTCCAGCGCTTTTGTTTTGCTGACACAAAAGATTCAAGCCAAGGGAAAGAATGACTTCAGGCAAAAAGAGAGAATGATGACAGTAGCAGATTGTGAGGTGGAATTGCTCCAATCCAAACGTGGCTTAAAGTGCAATTTGCAACTTGTCATGCACTTGTACTTCATTTGAAATGATGTGTGCCGTTGCTTATTTGCCGTTATTTGTGTCAAAGAGGGGACTTCTTGCAGAGTCTATTAATAATTTGTGTATAGAAAGAAAGAGTAAAAAGAAGTTTTGTAGCAAAATAGGAGCACAGCTTGTGTCCCAATTTAAAGGAAAAGACTGAAACTAGAAAGTGGGTTTAATTAATAGTGAGAATAGTGGCAGAAGGGAGTAAAGGAAATGAAAGAATAAAATGGCTGGTTTGATTCATGATTCATTCTGAGCCCTGTTTCTGCCCCTTGTGTATTTCAAGACGCCCATCTGCTTCTGTAAAGTCAAACGTTACATTCATGATGGTGAATTCAGACTGAGCTTAAATGGGCCATGAAAACCAGGACAGGATGAAGAAAAGCCAGTAATTGCTGAAAGGCCTAATTTGGGGGAGATGAAACAACTAGGAGGGGTCTGTATCAGGGGCGATGAAAGCTGTTGAATCACGGTTATTGATTAGAGGATGGGAATTGCTGTAAAAAGAAAAGATAATTCTGTGAAGACAGAAAAGTCGAGAGAAAAGTGGAAATGAGGAGCAGGTTTAGAAGACGAGCAACTCCAGCTGCTTTCAATGGCATATTGTAATTCGACAACCCAAAAACTGCAAAAAGTTGGTTGGCAAAATCGAGAATAATATAGCAGCACATTATTTGTTGATGGATCATTGTTTAACTTCTTTGGTTCTTTTGGAGTTCTTTTGGGAGCTTTTGAATAACCCTACTTTGAATTTAGTCTGGATGAAAATTGTATGGTTACAGCTTAAGGACAATTTAGATCAAGTTCAGTAAATAAACCAGCTGCATCCATTTCTCTACCAATGGTGCTCATTGTCTGATACGTGCACCCCCAATGTCGGTGTGAGACGCAGAGATGGTGATCGTTCCCATATGCGCACACAGACACCTGATAGTCGCCCCAGTGGGTGAATCAACATTCTCTGTTAGTGACACAGATGTGCGCACCGTCTGTTGTAGTCCAGAGGTTAAATAGAGAAAGAGGGAAAAAGACAGAAGGAGATGGAGTGATACTGCTTTGTTTATATTGGGAGAGGATATTTAATAGAGCCATAAAAGCTAATTGGCCAGACTGCTGAGTGGCACTTTTTTGTCTACATCCCCATCTGAAAAGCGTAACCTCTGTGTAAACCCAGTCTGGTGTCATGTGAGATTGATTAGTATCATCACAGCCGGCGATGCTTTTATTTTTTGTACTATGTCCGTCTTATATGTCTTCTTATGCTATATTCCCACGTTTCATGGAGACACCTGTGCTGGCGATATGCTCTTTCCAGATGAGATGTAACTTCCTTCCCCTGTTATGTAGCAGGTGTAGGTGATTCGCTACACCCATGTTTTTGTCAAGTCATGAACCACTCACTCAATTTCTCTTCCATTGTGTCAATGCTTTCAGCGTTCATTCTGTGGCAAGCGTAAATATTGGCAATTTTCCCTTACTCTTATCCTCCTGCTCGCCTCCTTGTGTCAGGATTGATTTGTGTCATGTTGGCAAGGTTCTAGATGAATGGGACTTGAATTTATGCCTGCTGGAGGAGATATACGTATATATTTTTGTTTTTTATATATATATATATATATATATATATATATATATATATATATATATATATATATATAGAGCTTTTGAATATATATATATATATATATACAGTGTATATATATATATATATATATATATATATATATATATATATATATATATATATATATATATATATATATATATACACTGTATATATATATATATATATATATATATATATATATATATATATATATATATATATATATATATATATATATATATATATATATATATATATATACACAGTGTATATATATATATAGACTTGTGCAAGTCCAGATGTTGTGTCCCCTGGCTGCCCTTTGCTGTTATTAGAAATCTAGATCTCTGACAGCTGTGTTACGCTTCTTTAAGCTGTTTATTGGAAATAGCAGCAGAACAGAGGCCGGCAACTTCTTCTTCACTCCTGCACGTGCTTTGAGTTCCTGTTAGAGACTGACATCATGTTGGTGTGAGCTATGGACCATGCATAGCTGTCCACTGCAAAAGACATCAAAACAGTTTTCCTTAGAAGCTGGCAAAACTCCACTGCAAAGCAAAAGCCTTAGGGATGCTGTAATGGCAAAAATAAGTCTGTCAACTCCAGAGCCGGTTCATAGAAAGGTGCATTCATTTTAGTGGTTGTTTATTAATCCCCTGAAAGAACACTTATAACTGCATTAAGGTGGGAGTATTTTGTGAGCGTATATATATAAGTATGTGGGTGCATTCTTAAAACAAATATCAAAATGAACATAACTTATTTCAGCTCACCACATACTACATTTAGACTGCAAGCTTTTATTTTTAACACCTGGCTTTTTGTGTGAACTGCACTGACCTTAACTGGTCCACATGTGCAAATGTACTGTAACTGGACAGCAGCCTTAATATGGTATGATACACTGAATTGAGATTTTCCCTTTCCAAAAATAATCATGAGATGTTTCCAGAAGCATTATAAACAGTGTAGTGTCATGGGCCATAATGCACTAAGGAGCTGGGATTGTTCCTACTTTGTTCATAGTGCCATCTTTGCATTGTATTACCCCTGGAAGAAAATGATCTAGATACCTGCACAAGGAATCCCAACTCGAAAAATGATCTGGAGTCACAAGTTTATTTATTTTATCCAAGACTTATTATAAACTCTGTCAGTGCTTTGGTTAGGTTTAAACTACTAGTGTATGATTTCCAATATTGTGTTGTTCTTGAACAGACAGGTAAAATTAAAACTTAAGGGGAAAAATGTTCAGCCTGTTACATAAATGAATACAGTACTATGAATAGTCTGAAACTTTAAAGAAGAATAATCCTTTGAGATGAATCATCTCATTTCGAGGGGGTCCTCACTAGGGACACTTTAGAGTTTCCAATTAACCTACACATGCATGTCTTTGGACGGTGGGAGGAAGCCGGAGTGCCTGGAGAGAACCCACAGTAACACGTGGTGGGCATGCAGACTCCTCACAGAAAGACTGGAGTCGGCCAAGAATGTTTGAGTGGGCCGGGTTTTGAACTCGCAACCTTCTTGCTGTGAGGCTACATAACAAATATTTATGAATTTTCAGATTTGTTTTGTTTATCCTTTTAATGACAGTTTTAGAACTGTAAGTCTCTTTGTTTGTGTTCTAATGAATTTTGCATTTTTGTTTTTTCCTGAGAGGTTCCTATCCAAATCTGGGACTGTCAAAACACATCATTTCTGAGAAAAAAAACTTTCCCCTCAAAGTTGCTTGTAAATTTATTTCTCCACCTGGCTCCCTTGGACACAAAAATGTGTTTAAATGGTTGCCATGGATACAAGAAAGGATTTCAACCCTAGGGAATGAAAAAAATGTATAAAAACATAAATCACGTTGCAACGATTGTGTATCAAACAAATGGACTTTGAATGGGAGTCAATGGAACAACACATTTTTAATTCCCATCCAAAATACACAACCTGCCCATATTTTATGCCAAATGCATCAACAAGTTTTTGTGTTTTTTTTAACTAAATTTCAAAAAACACAAAAAATCCATGCATCAAACAGACCTGGCTTCAGATTTATTGACTGCCCAGTGGAATTAGTTATAGTTCTGATGTGGCCTGTACAGTGTAGGCTATTGTTGCTTTAGCTGTAACCAACACTACTTGGAGAATTCACAGCAGCAACATGGCAGATCAAGTTCTCTACAATTTGTCAAATGTAGCTGGTTAAAGTGTGACATGAAAATGAGGTGGGACACGCTTTAAACAGTGTATCTAAACTTAAGTTTTTTTTATTGTTTTTATACACCCGTGCTCCTAAATTGTTGCTCGGGCAATAAAAAAAATCACAACTGTAATTTCTCAAGACAGACTGGGCTGAATGCCTAAAAGTTCCTGTTCTGTGGAAATCCTATATCTTATTGTAACATTAGTGCCCAGATACAGAGGCTTGGTATATGGTAGATGGTAGATTTAAGATAGTAGGAAGATTTTGAAAAATAAGCTAAGTGCATGCTCCCAAAGCTTTTAAAGCCCTGTTTCCCTGATTACATAATTTAAAGGATATGCTTAATAGTGTATTGGACCAGCTTATCCCCCTTTTCTGTACTTTTGTGTTAACCCTTTTCATTGTAATGCATTTGAAAACAATGAAAACCCTGCAGAAATGACCCACATGTCCCTCAGTTTTTGTAAAATGTTGTCTTTACAAGCAACATTCCCTGCATAAATGACCCACATGTTCCTCAGTTTTTGTAAAATGTTGTCTTTTCAAGCAACCACATTCCCTCATGTCGTCACTCCCAGTTGTTTTAAGACATCCCTTCCGAGACGTGTCATTTCACTTTTGAAGACCACCTATCAAATCCTATCCGAGTGTTGTTTTGCCACACGTATTCCCCATGGAAACAATGTAACAATGTCTCGGGACGAGTGAATGCAAAAAACACAGACGCAGTGTCATAGTTGTGGTAATCTAAGCTGCACCCAGGGCAGAAGTCACCTTGTCTGTTACATCAACAATAACAAGTGCTCCTTTCATGGGACAAGTCCTGTTCTGTCCTGGATCTGTCAGATGCACAGGGGAATAGTTTTGTCTGTCTTCCAGCCCCTTACCAGCACAACATTTAGTCATCACTTCCTCATATTAGCTAGACCTTTATCTTATGCATAAAAACAGGGTTCATCCTACAGACAGTATCTTATGGTTACTTCTGAGATTGAATGACTTGTATTGTTGCTATCTTTATTTTTTCAGAGTGCCAAGAGTCTGCAGAACAACAAAGACTCACGGATCCTGTGGGCCAAAGATGAGTTTTTGCTGACCACTGGCTTTGATATGGTAATTGGAAAAATTTATACCTTTGACTGATTGCAGGTTCAGGTATTCTTATGTAATATCATTTTAAAAAGTTTCATTAGTTTCCGAACTGACACGAGCACAAAAATACCATTCCATCAGAGGTGAGGACATTATTGTAAGGATTAAACACTTGTAATGGAGCTGTACATTTTTATTTCTAAATTGGATTTTAACTTGAATTGTAATTATCAGTTACATTTATGAGTTTGTTTAGCCCAAAACCCTGTAGTTTTGATTTAAGTTTAGCATCTAAATGATAACATGTCTGTGAAGGTTCTCAGTCATCCAGGTCATCTTGAAGAAAAGGTTATTATTTCTAGCGGGTGCACTTTGTGTTTGTTTTTGATTCAGAGCATCACTATTTATTATCGTTATTTGTCTAAACTTATTGTCTCATTTTGTTGTATGTTTTGTGTAGATGCGCAGCCGTGAGGTGAGGCTCTGGGACAGCAGAAACCTGAGCTCTTCACTCAGCTTTGTGTCCCTTGGCACAGCCAATGGGTGAGTACGCACAGCGTTACTACCTACAGCTACTTAGTGTATTTCTGTCAATGTGAACATTCTGAAAGAGAAGATGTCTTATATTAGCTCCTGTCTGCCCTTGCATTCTAGTGCTCACAGTGTTTGTCTGCACATTTGCCTTGCACTGAGTCCCCCCAAAGCGCTCACACTTACCTGAGTCACAGACACTCAGAGACCCGTATTTCTTATCATGCATGTGAGGGATGATTATCTATACTTTGTGTTGACACTTGTCTATATTCATCTCCAGACCTTAAACAATCCGTATGTTTATTTGACTAAATACAGCCAATAAAAGTCAGTAGAGCAAGAGATCCTTTGTTAGATCCAAATAGTGCATTTTAGTGTTATTATAAACAAAGTGTACAGCCAAGTATTTCAAACCAGAGCGGACCAGACTCTGCTTGGGCCTGCAACAGGCTGAGGGGAATCATTAAATAAACTATTACAAGCAGGTCATTTGGTAAGAGGTTGGCAGGAGTGTTGGGTCTCATCTTTCTTCACAAAAAGCCTTAGGTCAGTTAAGCACTTTGAACCTTTGTGTCTCGCATGTTGATCATTTTAAAAGATTTTATTCATATTTGCACTATATAAGGAAATAACTCAATGATGAATATCTGACTATTTCGTAGATGATACAGCAACACTTAAATTCGAACCTCCTTTCACTATGAACACTTATTTTGATTTCTTCTGCTCTCTTTTTAATTTGGCTGAGCAGATATTTGCAGTGTCTCATTGGAATCCATCACAGTGTGTGGTTCCAGCATACCTTTAATGCAAATAGAGGATATTTGATACAGCATTCTTCTACCAAAGCAAATATACTTCTCTGACATTTATACTGCATATTATGCCTGGAAAATTCACCTTATGATGGTATTATATGGTGCGTCATTATTCTTAAACCGTGTCGACTGTAAAACTGCAGATGACTTCTCTTCACTGTCCCTCCGCTTGGAGACAGAAGAATGCAAATGTTTATTCAGCGGGTTGCTGCAGTTTGTGGTCTGAGGATGGCGCAAACAGAATGTCTCAGGAAGGTGGGGATTTCAACAAAAATGTCAGCTGGTGACAAGGTGGTATGCTAGACTCTGCCGCTGTCTTATTGTGGTGCGAGTCAGCCCTAGATCTTATTAAATATAGGTAGTAATCCTTGAGATAATGTGCTACAGAAGCGTGCGGATGTGTATACTCTATGTGTGCAGCCAAATCCCCTTGATCATCATATCATATTGCAGTGCTTCAGAGTTAAATCACTCTCAAGGTCACATTGATGCTTGCAGCAAAGTTATGAAATTCAACCCTGACTTATCCTGCCTTTGATAGCTTTCTTTAATATTGTAAACTAATTTGACTTAAACAAACTGGGTCTGTATTATTGACTACCTCCATTTCTTTTCCCACTGTCTCCATTCCAAACTTTTGCAGAAGCTATAACTATAATTTTCAACTTGGCTTTTGACCCAAACAGTCATTAAAAGCCAAGATCTTTTTCTCATCTGTGAATCTCCACAGTGAGCATCCATAATGCTGTCAAGAACAAACAAGCTCTCCAGGAATGAAATTGAGGGAAAAATGTAATCACTACTTCCAGTTCACATGGAGTCTGTTAGTTTTGGTCCAGACATTAATTTTATTGTCTGGTTGCTGCATTGAATGCTGATAACAGTAATCGTTGACTTTTTTCAAGGTCCCGACAAAGTAAAGAAAGTGTGTTGTTGCGTGCTGTTTGCTTTGTCTGACAGAATCTTTTTGAATCATGGTTTGGAAAAGTAACTTGAGAATGTAACTGCGGCTATTTCACTTTAGCTTTTAGACACAGCTATTATTCAGCATATTTCCTGCAGTTTTCTGTCCTTAAAAAACCCCAGGGCATCTTTTGATTCTTTCTCTCTGGTTTATTATGACACCATGTTTTCGATGGCTAATTTTGTTTAAGTTTAAGGTTGCCTCAGTGACTGTGACAAAGCTACTGTGTAAAAAGCAACAGTCAAAGGGAGCGCGTGTTCCCATTTCTCTCCGCTCTTGATAGATTGAACCATGCCACTAGACATGAGAGGCCGAGGAAGCTCAAAGTCAAACATCCATAGTAAGGCATTTCCTCCTTGTCATTTTAAGCTTGAGGCGCAAATAAAGATGGATTTGGGCTTTTTTTTCTTGTCTGTTTTTAATTAAAAGGCTTGTGGTCAACATAGTGTGTAATTGTAGCAGTGAGCTGGCTTGTATCAGGTTTGCTGTTCTCGTCCACAACTTTCAGTAGGACTGTTTTCTTTGGAGTGTCACAACATAAAGAGGCCCGCAGAATGAGGCAGTAAAATTGGGTTGTGGGTGGAATATAAGTTGGATGGAGAATAGTACAGGGCAAATGTTTGTTTTTTGGGTTGGGGTTAAAATTGAGAAGTCAAAGCATGGATGGTGACGGGACTGCGAGGGGTGTTTTTAAGTGTGTGGAGGTACTTATTAGTGTAAGCTTTTCCATTGCACAAACTGGACTTTGGAGAACAGTGTTGATCTGTGTGTACAGCAGCCTCCTCCATCCTCTTCCGTCTATAAACTTGGGATTTGTCTTAATGACTTTAATTGGGCCTCTAAGTCAGCTGCAATCAGTGAACTTTACAAGCCGACACAATTGCAACCAGCTTGATGCTAAAAACTCTCAATATGTCATGATAATTATGTCTAATGCCCTTGTTAGCAGTTTGCATTTCAATCCTCCAAATCCAAGATGGCTGTATTGATGGAAAATTGCTATTTTTTTATTTATTTTTTTACACATAAAAAGACAAAGTTTGTTTGTATTTGTTTACCCCTAGAAATCTGTGAAGTTCCATGTAAATAACATGGAACAAAGGGCCGTTCTTTTAAGAATAGACACTTGTGATTGGTGAGAAGGCCAGCAAAAAGTAAATGACCATACTAGTCAAAAAGTAAAGTTACATTAAGTAATGTTCGGACAATAACTGCTTTAATGGCCAGTTGATTTGTTTTTACCATAATGTCATCCCTGAGAAGGTTTTTTCTCCTTTAATTGTCATAAGTCACTTCAAATCACCTTATACTTTCCTCAAAGCACACTAGTGGACATGCATAACCATGTGCACACTTTTCTTCATGGCAAGCTTCTGCTTTTTCTGGCATGAGGCTGATTAGAAAAGATGGCTGTGACCCGGTGCCCAGTAGTATCAACTGCTTTGCAATTGGAAAGGACACAAGTCCATCCCCAGAGACTTGGCCTCACTGTTTTCCCAACCCAGTCACGGGTTACACAAAGAACGAGCCTTCTGAGGCGGTCACTGTTGACAGACTTTGCCGTTAGCTGGAGCAGTCCAGCTTTAGCTGTGGACGGATGGGAGTGCCCCAGGTGTGATGCACATTCGCTCACACCCTCTGTTGACTCTGGACAGTCTTTTCTGTGTGCGTTTTTTAACCAAGGTCGTGCCTGAGAGCGAGGCCCATGCATCGGCTGTAATTGAGCCCAACTCCCTTTAATCAGATGGATAGAATATAGAGGCCTGCATCCCAGAAGGAAAGCAGCTTTTACAGAACAGTCCCCCCCTTTCTCTCACCCAGCCCAGGCACTACAAAATCAGTCCCAGATGAAGGCTTTCCTGTGGGGATTAGGTGCAGCTGCAGCACGGCTAAGAAAACCAGAAAAAAATAATTTAAATCGCCCAGAATTTGACCATGCTCCATTCTTAGATCTTCTCCATTTTCAAACAGCATTGGAGCTTTGTTGTCAGCTGAGATGCGTATGTTGAAGAGAAAACTACAAACCTCACATGATCTTCTAGGTCAAGTTGACTCGACTGGACATTTTTGGGGGGATGGTAAAGATGTGACCGCACATACTCTGTCAAAAAACCTGAACCTGAAAGACCTGACAGCAAAACATGGTGTCTGGAATACATTAGACATTTGGGGGTTTGGTATGTGATTCAGAGCAAGTTCTCGGGGAAAAATAGGATGAAGGACAGACAGTGATTAAAAATTGCCTGCTTTGATCGAACAGGAAAAAAAGCGTTTCAAACTCAAATTCAGCCCTTTGCAAATAAATAAAAAAATTCTATAAGGCAATACAACTTATAAAACAACTATTTTTTTACATTTAAACAAAATATTACAAGCTGTATTTTATCATTTACTGGTGTAGCATTTCATCAACTTGAATTTGACCCCACTGTCTTAGAGCTTACTCACAAATATTCACCGAGCCTTACTGTTTGCTTAGATGACCAACCACCCTTTTTTGTCTTAACATACATGATTCAGAGGTGCAGCCGGTATATGGAATTCTAATGAGGTTCTTTTTTAAAAGCAAAACCTAATGGAGCCTTGCAGTGCTGGTAAAAACACACACTGGACGTATTTGATATAATTCACAGAGGGTTTTGATTTCATCCCACAGGTATGCACTCGGCACTCCAGGGATCAGAAGGACCCTTTTGTGTGAACTTGCCACAGAAGGAAATATAAAAAAAAAAACATCTTTCTTTCCCTCTCACCTTTAGCTGTGTCCTTCCTTTTAACCTTTTCCGCATCTCTTGTCCCCCGCCCACCTTTTCTTTTCTTTCATGGTTTGGATTCTAATTTCATGCAGCCTATACTTTTGAGATTATTTGTCAAAGGAAGCTGCTCTTCATTACGGAGCAGACGACAAAAACCTTAATGCCGTTAAGGTAATTGCACTCAAAAGGTTGAAATACAGTATTTTTTTCGTTTTCTCTACATCCATGATTTTATCTGTTTAAAAGGTTTGGAGCAGTGTCAGACTTCACTTTCCATTTTGGACCTGCAGCTGCAAAGGTTACTTTCCTCAAACATCTGGAAAGATCTCTTTTTCCCTTTTATTAAAAAATTCTCTGGCAATAACATTTGGGCTCTCCACTCTGCTTTGCCCCATCCCCCGGTTGATTTCAACACCACTTGATGGGGCAGATAGTAGCTGAATGTCTGATAGAGACGTGTGGACGGCTGGGTTGGCAAAGGATGCTGGGACAAAGTGGAAACAGCACATGGCATTAATCAAAACACATGGATGCAATTTGTGGATGCAAAAACACTGATATTAGGTATCTTACAGTGTTAGAACAGATCTGTATGGTTTGACATATACACATAATAAGAGCAGCTTTTGTGAGGTATTTATTTTTATATATATTTTGTCCTTTTGCTAGCCTTCAGATTTTTTTTTTTTTTTTTTTTTACTTACATCCAGATAGTTCTATACATGTTGTAACACATAGCAACCAATGTAGCTCCCTGATATGTGTATAGGTTCTCCATTTGGGGTTGCTTTACCCAATATAAGAGGCCGTTTGTGCAGCGTTGATGGAATACAAAGTTAAATTTGGGGATCAGGGAACTTCCAGCAACCGTAGAGCGAAGCAAATGCTAGCACCCAAAGCTAAATTCAGCCAGGGGAATTTGCTATATTGAATCTCTTTTTTTTTGCATATGTTACCCAATACCCTTTTTCAGCTGTATCTATGTTTGTTCTATTTGGAGGACACATTTTTATTGGAGAAAAGTAAGCAGCAGTAATTGAGTTATGCTTTCATGTCCCCTTTACATGTTAAACACTTTAAATTATGTAGGGTTAGGGTTAGGCTAAATGTATATGTTTAAAACAGTCATCCCTGGCACTGGTTCATAATGCTTGCTGTATGTTTGCAACTCCTCTTGGTAACGTGCCATCTTTCTACTGCAGAAAAAAATAAGAAATGGAGAGAAGTGTGTTTCCCATTAGTAGACCGTTTCCTCTGTCCCGTCTCCAACCACCCACTCCTTTCACTGCAGCATGTGGGACTGCCGCAGATTGGCAGCCTGTCACTGCTCACCTCGTTGAGGTATAAAAGAAGGGGTCAAATCTTGATGCAAACAAATATAACTTAAACACAGGAGAGACAGAGACCAGTGGACCAGCTAGAGTTCCACAGCACATGATCAAACCAAGATAACAAGTTATTTATCTCCACGTCAAATAATGCATAGCACAGAATAGTATAGTTAGTCCATTTATTTTGTACATTTATTACCTTCAGATCATTTTACATTGGTGTACAATGAAGTCGTTGACCCTTGTGTTTGCTGTTCCTTTGAATCATAGCTAAATGTTTGACATTATATTGCAATTCTGCATTTATCTGACAGTTTTAAAATATTTTTCTCTCATTGCAGTTGAATTCAAGATAATATACAGTATATTCTTTGAAGGGAAATTGGCTTTTAAATCTGCTTTTGTTCTGTCTATCAGCGCAGCCTTCTTAAGCATCTGCACGAAGAGAAAATCCAGATCTTTTTTTTATTTTTCAGCCGTAGTGAGCAGACTTTTCCTCCACTCTAATAGAAATAGCAGGCTTTTGCAGACTGTCTGCTTATTGTATTCTCTTTTATGATCATATTTCCATGATAGAAACCAGTGATCCTGCACCGGTTATTAGCTGTCTGGAAAAACAAAAACTCACAAAGAAAGCTGGAGGAAATTCTTTATTAAAGATGCTTCCTGATTGGCTGATGGCAGGTGGGCCGAAAAGGCTCCTGGCTGTTGTCACTTCCCATGTGGGCCCTATTTGTCTGCCCACACTGTAGAGACGGGCAGAAGAAATACACCACGCTTAGTTTAATGAGAGAAGTGCTGAGGCATGCTGCCACTCATGCCTCAGCTGTGTTTTTGCAACATAAACAGTGATTTGGCTCTATGCTCCAGTACCGTATTTTTTCATGTTGTTGATCCATAGATGTAGCTTTATTAGCAGGTGCGCTATAAGCATCATAGTTTTTTATGTTTAGTTCCATAGACCGCTGAGTGATAAGCAGACAACACAGAGGGAAAGAGCAGAGATCAACCCAAACCACATCTCAGTTTGTCAGATTTCTCCCAATCCTTTGGAAATGTTATAATAACAAAGTTCCTGCACCTGCATGGCCGCCACGTTTTTCAGCGAATGGTTATGTGTGCTCCTCTGTAAGTGCTCTTGGCCCAAGGAGATTAAAAAAATGTCATCAAATTGTAATTGGTGAGAGACTTAAGGAGGCGGTAGCGGCCAGGAAATAATCTCACTATTGTGTTACTCAAGTTCGATAAAGAGAGCAGAGGAAAAGGGTGGAGGACCCTCAGGGGAAACACCGGTAGGTCTTTAGTTTGTACGCTCTTCAGCAAAACTCTATAGATTTTCCTGCTTTAACGTCTACTCAGAGCGCTCAGTGTGAGGCCAGCTAACATTATTTCGGTGGGGTCAATTAGTCAGTCGGCTTTTGTGTGGGTGCTTTGTGGAGAGCTGAAGGGGCAGAGGGGCTGAAGAGTTGGGAACAAGTGGAAGGTGGAAGTCCTGCAAGAGCTGGAAGTGTAAGGCCTCTGTCCTTTGCCATTTCTTGTGCTTTTTTTCCTCCTCTTTCAGTAAAAGACTATAAAGAAAAACAAACTTTACAATAATGATTCTAAGAAAGTTTGTTAAAAAAAGCGGAAAGCATTTAAAATTGTTATAGAACTATGTGTCTGTCACATTCAGTCCATTCCTTAATTTCTTTAAGAAAGACATTTTCAGAAAATGATTTAAGTCTTCTCTGTTTTTAAACTTCTTTATGGGGGCTCAGTGTCTGTGTGTCTACTGGTGTCTCTCCCATAGCGGTCCAATTGTGAGCTGCAAAAACGCTCATTCTCTGTAACACTTGAGTTTTTGTAGCACATGCCACACTGTCATACTATCATACTTGTTTAAACAAGTTTGCCATTTGTTTGCAAAGACCGTTACCAAACTATATCCATCATTCATTCATTATATTTGACAGGTGAGAGACATATACTTAATCATCCATGGCATTCTTTACATTGAAGGGTTAGCCTACATATGTGCATGTTCTTCTTTTTTATATTCTTTTTATTAAGTTTTTAAACATAAATTCCCACATTTGTGGCATTATCACACATGCTGATTGCAACAAGCTTTATACTATAAGCAACTTCAGTTTGTGTTTCTTTTCCAACCCAAAAAAAACAGTTTTGTCGCAACTGGTTTCTCTAAAAAAAATGTTGTAAAGCTTCTTTGACTTTCCTTCTATGTGATTACAGTCCCCTGCTGTGTTTCTAGCCATTGCATTTTTACAGCATTGTGAGCTGTGCCCATAGTGTGAAGGTGAAAGAGCAGTTCCTGCACAAAGCTTCTTAGACAAACATGTTAGACCAAAAGACCTGCCTGAAGAAAGAGTGACACCCTGCTTTGGGAAAATATTTAAAGGAGCACTTGTTCCTCAGAGGCCAAAAGGGACAAAGCTGGAGAGCTGCTGGTCTTTTCACACTGACCTGCCCGGTTGGCTGGCCTTTCATTGACTCTGGACAAAAAAAAAAAATACATGGGTTTGACAAATGAATGGTGGCGCAGGAATCTACACATGTGCGGTGAGGTGGCCTCGATTATTGTTAACGGTTTTACAACACATCCTGGCCATCATGGTCCATCCACGCTCCACTGATGCTGTGAAGCCGTGGGGGCTCACAGCTGGGATGTGGCAGGCTGTGCTATCTCCACTTGGACAGCAATGGGCTAACTACTGTTCAACTTTTATAAAAAGCACAAGCAGTGACAATATATTTAAAGTTTAAATCAGTTTGAGCTGCCCCTTGAGAAAATTCCCAAAGCAAAGAAAATGTGTTCCATTGTTAGAGTAGGATTAGTACTTTAGATTATCCTGATTTCTTCTTTTTTACTCATGGTTTGAACAATTAAAGGGACAGCAAATGGGCATGCACTAACTATGTAGATATTACTCCACTCCATTAAGGAGTTTGAGGTTTGTTTTTTGTTTGTTTTTGATTATCTCATGGGGAATAAGTGGGTCATGGAGGCCATTTGCAGCATTGCAATGACAAATTACTAGCTTTTAAACTTGGCATACTGTCAACCTTATTACAAAGTTTCAATTTGTAGATGTGTTTACTACCACTGCACTTTATGTAACTCCTAAATCTTATTTCTGTCCTCTAGGCCAGACCTAATACATCTTTGTTGTTGTTCTAAAAGGTCACACAAGATTTTAAAACCTGCTGCCTGGATACCACACACAGCATACACCACAACTCTGTTATACCATAAACTTTCAATAACATCAGTGACCGAGATAAGTTGGAGAAACTCCTGAAAAAATAGATGGATGCTCATATACTATGTGAAAAATAGAAGGAAAGAGAAATAATCCTGAAAAAGCCTATGTTGGCTGCTGAAATGGAGTTGGCACTGCACGCGCTTCTTCTGACCTATAGTGGGTTTGTGTAAATTATATCCCTTAGTGGGGAAAATATGTGGTGGTTGAAGTGGAGAGACCCCTGCCTCCAAACGTGGCCCCATTTGTCTTGTCTTTCTACAACCTTCTCAGGATCTTCTTCTCAATATTAGTTTTTTTCCTTTTTTAGAATAGACACACCACAATAACTCAAGTCCAATTTGTTTATTCATCACTTCATTCTCTTTTAACTTCTCCATTTTCCCTGGCTTCTTTCCTTTATTTTTGACTCCATCCCACAGTTATGGTATTTTCTGCTGCGCATGGGGGATACATTTAGCTTGTGGTTGCCAGGGAAGTGATGGCTACATTAGTCGGGGGGTCTGGTGAATCACTATCTTAGAGCCACAGGCTTCCTCCATGCTGATGTGGACTTTCCACTAGGGTGAACTCTACGACTCGGGGTGCCTATAGTGGGGTGCTTGACCACTGTGCCCACACCCCCAGGCCACAGCGCAGGCTGGCAGGCATCCACACAGGCACGCGGCGTCAGCCTGCCTGCCGGGTGTACATATTTATGTTTGCCTTGTGTGGCGGCTACATTCTCTTTCTGTGCTGGAGTAAGTGTAGCACCACCCAGTCAGCACATCAGCCTGACTATAAGAAACGTCCTCTCCGACCTCCGCCAAGTCCCAAGGCTTGTAAGTGGCTGTTGGGCTCTGTCGCTGCAGCTGGACTGGACAGTGGTCAGCTTTGGCTAAAGGCTACATACTTAAGTCAGTAGAAAAACTCAGGCCAAACTTAAGGGACTGGTGGTTTTGCATGTTCTTGGGTTACAAATTGTGTTTGCTTAAAAAAGACAGCTTTTTACCAAATTAGGGTGAGAGAATAAGGCTTAATGTATGTGAGATTTGGTGTGATTGAGCATTTCACAAGCTATTCTCCAAAATCATTTAAATCACTGTATTTAATGACATATTTTTAGAAATGTATTTCACAATACTTTATAAATCCCAGACAGTATTATGAGATATTAAATTGTATTTTATATTTTGTTTTTATGTATTTAATGTGAGTACACCTAAACAAGAAAGAAAGTTACTATCCTTTTAGACATTATTCTAATCTTTTGCATTAATAATTACATTACTGTCTATTTTATAAATCTGTAAATGTTTACTGCCTAATTTTAGCCCTGACAAATCAAAATATGTAAACCAGCACCCTTATTACCCAGATGGCGTCCTGCAAAATAAGCCTTATCCTGGTCTTCTTCTCACCAGGTCAGTCCTAATCAGCTCCCAGACATGTGTGACTCTCCAGACCCTCTCGGTGGCAGGATTAACCGATCAGCATCTTGTGTGTGTGACATTAGTGACTCAAACTAAAACATGGCCCGCACCATTATGAACAAACAGGTGTTTGTTTTTCAAGAGTTGTCAGGTCATTCTTGCCGGGTTAGAGCTCACGAGTAGGGGTCAAAGGTTAGGTGGAATCAGACGTTTGGCTGCAGGATGTTTGAGGCAGCCATTATGTGGTACAAGGGAACATTAGTGTTTATGCTAGCTGTGGTGGAATTAAACTGACTGATGTGAAGTCAACCTTTGTGCCTTAACACTTAACACAGGATGACACAGTGGGTTAACATGTGCATGCACAGTTTTACTGTCTAATAACTAGTTAAGCCCCTACTAGATCTACAGCTTACATACAATGTGAAGCTTTGTCTGATATTCGGATTTCTGGCCATAGCAGTGCAGACACTCTAAACACCCAGTGTATGGAAAAGGATTATAATCACATAAGCTGTGCCTGTCACTACCTTCCACTTACCAGGTCACATAAACATGCACACACTTCTTTAATTGTACAGTGCAGTTTAATTTTCTAGATCAAAACATATAAGCATTTTTAAAGCCAAAGTATTCATTAATTTAAGTAATAATTCTTATACAGGTCATAAAAGGCTGGTTCCTAGAGTCTTTCTGCGTAAGGCCGGGTACTTTCTGGACGCGTCACTGCTATATTTATAAATTGCACAATTTTAATTGTAATATGCTTATCTCTCTAATCCTTAATTTTTTATAATCTATCCTCTATCCATATTTCAACAAATGGACAAGCTCATTGTGGATATGTGTATACTCAGCTCAGCCTCAATGCAGGAGTTTGAAATGAGCTCAGGATGTGTACACAGTTTGATGAATGTCTGCTGGAGGCTTAAGGGGAGTGCATCAGGGGGCTGAGTGCTTGACCCCCAGGCCTTTGCTGGCCCGCTCCTTGTCAGTGTGCTAATCATATGTTATGGACTCCAAATGCTGTGTTTGTCCCATCTGTGTTTTCCCCAAATGCTTTGTCAGTAAAACAGGAACATTGTTTTCATCTGTACTTTTAGACTCTTGCTGAGCAGGCTGTGTTTTTTATTCACATCATCATCCCTTCCTTCTGCTATTACTTACTTCTGGCTGCATGTGGGGACTCTCTAACTGAGTTTATTACAACATCCCAAGTTCATTTTACCATCACTGAACAAATAGGAATGACTTTAACCAGAACAGAGATATGATGACAGCTTTCACTTTTGTCATTTTTCTTGGATTCTTATTACTTTGGTCTTCTGGTTGAAAGTTGGTTTAGGTTTTTTGGGATGCTGCAAGCAAATAATAGGCCTAAACCCTACGTAAAGCCTGAGGTCGACCAGACGCCAGAGTGGTAACTGTTACTGTTAGTGACAGTCTGGTATGTAATCCCCTAGTTCCACAAAAGCAGCTGCCCAGGACATCTTCTCTTTGTCACAGCTGTTTACTTTCTGAGACCATGTGAAGCAACCTGCATGCTTCTTATTAACTGACACCCTGAACTCTCAACCATCATCAAAATAAGATTTTTTTTAATGCTGATTTGAAACACAAATCAAATATCTTAATTATTTCCATTGTCGAAAAAATGAATTTGGACACACCACTGGTTATTGTGATCTGCGGGAAATAGCTATTAGTCACATCTGCGACGCTTATGGAAAACCTCTGCTGACATATTTATTTATACAACAGTCTTTTACTGTATAAACATGTGCTGTATTTTACATGTGGATCAGCTTTTACCTTTTAAGCTCTCTTCCGTGTCCCTTGCAGTCTTCCCTTTTTCTTTATTAATACCACGTTAGTCATTTGTTTATCATTTCTTCTCCATAAATGAACCATGCTCCACCCATCATTCCTTTGAAATGAGAAGCACACATTGGTTTTCCTCCAGTGGTGACAGGCGGTTTTGTTTAGGTGATTTTTTTTAACTCCTCTGCTGGCTGTTTCGAGTACAGAGACACACTCCCCTATTAATATATCATTATTTCAAAAGTAGGACGAGGTCGTATGTCTCCCACTCGTCATTTCATCATCGCTTCACTCCACATGAGTCATTTAATTAAATACATTCCATCTTTCTTATCTGTACATTGATCAGATCATTTCATTTTCTTGTCTTTCAGTACATATCACAAACTCACCTTAGGTGGAACATAAAAATAGCATCAGTAGGTTTCTTGTTATAACATTATAATGTGATGATTGAAAAGCCAATGGAGTGATATTCAAATTAATTGACTAACAACTTTAAAATGATGTTTCTTTGACTATATCCCTGTGTGAAAGAGTCAACAATTAATGACTGATTACATCTAGGACATATAATCAATTACACAGCTGTCTGCACAAGTGCAATCCTAGAACCCAGAGCCAACAGTACTGAAGTGTTTTCTTTAAATACCTGTTTTTATCTTCTTTTTCCCTCAGTGGAAACACTTTTTTTTAAAAAACCCTGTAGAGTAGGTGCTGTGTTTGATAACAAATGGTCTCATTTTGGATTATAATTGTGCCATTACTTTCTAATCAGTTAGAAGCTTTGTCTGAGTTGATTCCACACCCACAGTGATTACAGTAAATACCGCTGGCTGTGGTTGGAAAGATGGTTTGGGTTGACTGTGGGGTCAGCTGGGCTGTGTGGGCAGGGAGGCTGTTCGTTAAGTCCAAAGAGACAGAAAAATGTCTAAATTGTGTCATGAAAATACATTTACCCGCCGGACCCTGTGCTTTGTCCTTGGCTGCCTCCTCACACTATTATATTTGGAGAGCAGGAAAATGCAGTGTTTGTTTAGAAGAAATATTGAGCAGTACTATTGGATTTCTGGTTGATAATTGTAAAAAGGGTCCCTTGGAAATACAATGGAGGCCATTGAGCAAAGCAGCCTTAACTAGTGTCAAAGTTGGCTCTCATTCAGGAAGCAGGTTTCTCTTAAAGCCACAGAAAGAAAAGGACTGCTTAATAGAAGGAAAGGAGAGAAACACACACACACACACACACACACACACACACACACAGAGTTAACCCCTTCTGATGTCCTGCTCATGTACCTGAACATTTGCAGATGGCTGGCTGCAGAATAAGACGAAAACGTTCATGTGTTCTTTCAGGCTCAAGCATTACTCTCATCTGACATCATCTCTGCATCCGATCAGTCTTTTTACCTGGAGCTGCTCCAGCGGGCACACATGCTCCCAATTAAACTCCATCTATTACCTGCTGTCTTTGGTGTTTTTATTTGACAAATGAGAGACAAAATGAAGCTAAGTCTTTGTATTTATTTTTGCCATGAAGATACAGTCTTAAGTCAGATTTAGCTGTTTTTTTAAGATAATTTTATATTTTTTTGAGAAACTTATTCATTGTAGATATTTGTTGAGGTTTATTTTGGAGCCAGGGAGTAGGGTGGTTGCTTTCCTATCTCCATGTTTACTGTTTGCTATAAAACCTGTTGTCTAGTAAATCCATTGTTTTTCTGGTTTCCTTTAGGAAGTTTGCACTCCTTTAACAAATTGCTGTAATGGGGTCTGCATGACAGGAGTGCTGCTGTTTTATGTGCTCGTGTTGCTAACACAATGAACAACACACAACATCTTCCAGCCCAGGCCAGTTTAAGCATGTTTGGGTGTGGGTAAGAGTGTGTGCATGCATCCCCTACCAACATCCTACCTATAAAACACATGGGTGGTCAGATTGTTTATTGTGTGGCTTTGCAAACAATACTTTCCCATTAGTACTGGACTAGTAAATTAGCCACAATGAACAAATACTCTAATTACCTATTTCACACATGTCTTCTATCACAATGTTGCATTCTTTTGCCTAAGCCATCTTGTTGGTTTTGGGACATAGTTGACTGCATGCAACACTCTTCTCAAATGAGTAAATGGCATTAAACATATATTCTAATTAGTGCAATACTAACATCAAGTATTCAACCAGATACATTTATGGCCACTCTCTACAAAAATTACATGTCACAGAAATCATTCATGATATTTATTTAATGTTCAAATCACTTCTTGTACAAATTGTGTCACAGAATAGAAGTACAAAAACAGTTATTTGTAAGAAGCTTCCCAAAAATAACAGGGACAATTAACAGTCACATTGAAAATACTGTAATCTTCAATCTATGTTTACACAGAAAAATTCCAGTTGCATTGTTTGTTTAAGGCATTTTGTCAGTAACAAATGTGTATGTTATAGTACATGGCATTTCTTGGCATGGGTTGATAAGAGCTTAATCTACTCCAAGGCATGTAGGCACATGGGGGGTTGGTGGGGGTTGGGCTGATTGTAACCTGATGTCTGTAGGTCTATACACAAGACAGAACCTGCATTATCACTGAAGATGGACGATCTACAGGTCATGTACACACAAAAGGTTACTTTGAGAAGTTCTTTAGCCCTTATCCTCAGATCTCAGCAGTCTGCCTGCATCTACAATTCAACCTAGACCAATGTTAGATGTGATGTTTTCATAGACTAAGTGCAGGTTGACAAATTAAAAAATATAATATAAATGCTATATTATATGCTCTTATAATAAGTATAAGAACATGTGTTTACCAAACACAAGAAAGGGTTTAAAATGAAAGGAGTACTGATTGTTCAGTCAGCTTCTGTCATTCTTGCACCTTGTCTCTTTGTAACAACAAAAGAAACTGAGTTTCAGAGTGAAAAACTGAGATTTACTTTGGAGTGTGTTGAGACACATCTGCTTAGACTGTCTGATATTCTACGTGCAAAGCCCTTTGAATTGAGTTTAAATCTTCAAAGATTTGAATCTACTGTTGTGTCTGTTAGTTACATGTAGAGAGGTTGGTGGGTATGGGGGATAATTAGCAGTCATTAAGTTGCACAAGAAAACTTAAGTATAAAACTACTATACAAAAACAACAGCCAAACAAAGTAATACAAGCATCAACAATTATTTCTGCATGACTTCATTTGGTGTCTTATTCACAGCAAGCACTGCTCCGTTTAGGTTAGTACCAAAATTTCAAGACATAGCAAAATTGCTGATAGTACTTATTGTGGGGCTTTTGTGAAAAGGCAGCACAGCCCGCTTTAGTGCATACTCAGTGGACACAAGGTCACTATGTCCTTACTAATGCAATGCATTAGAGCCACTGGCAGTACACATCTGTCCCAGCAACACTTCAGCTGTAGTCACAGCAGTCCATCATGGTGAGCGAAAAAGAACCATGTATAAGCACTGGCAATATTTAATGTCTGCTTAAGACAATTGAAGGCTATAACTTAATTAACCTGTCCTTACCCAGTCTGTCCTTTGCTGTTGTTCAGCTTCTTATAATGTCTTCTTCTATCACAAAAGTTGATGGTTTAAAAGTAGGACAGCTTGTGTGATGTCATATTATTATTGGATGTACAATGGTCTTGTAGAAGTAACACCTCGTATTCCAGATTGCCATTCTTTACAGCAGGTTCAGGAACCATAATCTGTGGCTGTTTTTGAGACAGTGCCCCATTGTCCACACCAGCTTTGACCTTATCTAACTCCACCTGGGAGGGCTCACAATCAAGTTCTAGGTGGCCCTTAGCCCTCTTCTTCCGTATATAACACATAACGCCCACTGCTACTGCAACCAGAATCAGAAGGAGCAAGATGGCAATTGCGGGTACCAACATGGTGGTCACTTCTTTTTCTACATACTCCTGTTTGGAAAAATAGTTTTCAGGAGTTGTGTGGGCCTCAATACACACACTGTCTATACCACTAGGTGCCGCTAGGGGAGTGGCACACACAGCATAGGTTGAATTCGGTTTCAGACCTCTCAGTACATACTCTGGAAGAGATACTGGCAAGTTGAGTTGTATTGGCCTGCGGTCTGGTCCAGACAGATTGCGGTAGGTGAGTCGGATAGCATGTGTTTTCGGCCGCAATTCAAAGTAACGATGAAGATCTAGCAAGATTGAAGTTGAAGTTGCATGGTGTGAGCTGATTTCTGGTGTTTCCACAATGACACTTGGCAATGGGTTCACCCGTGCAGGTGGAGGGGGTGGCTTGTTTTGAATTTCACAGTATGAGCCCGAAAAGCTGTGAGGACATATACACTCTACCTGTCCATGCCCAACCAGGCGACAAGTACCCCCATTCACACAAGTGTCGGAGGGGCAGAAGTGTGGCTCCACCTCTGGGTCCACGCTGCTGCTGGGTGAGGCATCAACCGGGGGTAAGGGAGAGTTATCCTCTTTCACTGCTGGTTTTTCACTAGCCCTTGCCCGTGGAACAGCCTCAGTACTACTGGAGGCTGTAGTGACAGGAACAGGCGTTGTAGTTGTTGTTTTAACAGTACTTGTAGTGACAGTAGTTGTAGTAGGGCAGCCAAAGTCTCGATGGTCAAGTCTCTCTAACACCTTTCCTGCAATAACAGGTGGAAAGTGACAGCGTGTCTCTTCTGTTCTCTCCACTCTAATGCGCTGGGCCCGCAGCCATTTTGGTAACCATGCCAGTGTGCAGATGCAGTTGAAGGGGTTTTCTGCAAGTGTGAGTGTTCTGAGATGGGGAAAGTATTGGGAAAATTCTTCAGGAAGGTTTTGTATACTGAGGTTGCTGATGTCTAATTGTTCCAGCGCACTAAGATTCTGCAAATCTTGAACATTTAGAGGACCCATTGGGTTCCCAGCAAGACTCAGGTAGCTCAGTCCTTGGATCTCCTTGAGCACTGGGGGTAAAGACTCAAGTTGGTTTCCAGAGATATCCAATTCTTCAAGATTTTTCAAACTACTGATCCGTTCCTGGTTCAGACTAGTGAGCCCTACACCACCGAGCTTGAGGGACTCTAGGTTGGGCAGCTTTATGTCTAAAGATCCAAGAGTTGGTAAGACATTAAAGCGAAGATCCAAAAGAAGTAAGTTTGGCAATGAAAGGGCCGGAATGGATGTCAGCATGTTGCCCTGTAGTTTTAACTCCAGGAGGTGCACCAAGCCATAAAATGCAGCAGGGTGGATATTCTTAATGTGATTATTATACAAGTATAGTCGCTGAAGCAGTGCCAATCCTTTAAAACATTTATCAGATATGTAGGATATCTGATTGGAAGACAAGTCAAGGTTATTTAAAGAGGACAGATGCTCAAACACGTAATCAGGAAGTTCTGTCAGCTTGTTTTGGCTGAGATCTAGCAATTCCAGGTTTGTCATACCATTAAAGTCATCTCTACTCAAACCTTCAATGCCATTGGCAAAGAGGTAGAGGCTGTTTGTAGATGGGGACACTTCACTGGGAATGGTGGCGGAGCGTCGTTGGTAGCAGAAGATGGACTGGCTTTCTGAGCAATAGCAGCGCTTAGGGCAGATGCTGGAGAAGCTTCCATAAGGAGGAAGAAGGAAGAGGAGCACAGCCATCAGTGGATTGAGAAAGCCTTTCATAGTGCAGTCTCTTTATCTCTCCCTGCACGGCCTAGAAAAGAAGAGACAGAAACTGTCAATTAAAGTTCAATCAGAAAGATCATGTAAATCATGTCTGCTTTTTGTCTTAAAGTACTATGCACAGTAAGATGGCAGCTGCAGAGATATAGATATAGATACTGTTTTATTGCAGCTTGTCTTAGTATTTTGGGCTGGTCAATTTATAGTAAACCAAACCATTCTATAAAGTGGTAGTTGTGTGTATATGCCACTAGAGTCTGCATGTATTTTGGTGTCTTTGCTGCCCACTTTTTTCTACTTGCATATTATGTGGTTGTATAGTAGTGTCTTCTTTTAAATGTTTATATTTATATTTTATGATATCTAGGTCCATGATCCGGCACAGCTTTGTTCATAGACACACAGCTGTAATGGAATATTTTTAAAAGCAATTAAAACACTAAAAAGTTGCCTCTAAAGGATGTAGCATAAACATGGTTCTGATGTTTAGTTTTGTGTAATTGTACAGTGTCAGCTTTGTGTGGCTGTTTATCTGCCATTGTGCACGTGGCCATGCATCTGTGGTTGGTTTAACTTTGTGGTGTTGGAGAGGAGCTTTACAATAGCTTGAAGTTGCTTTTTCTGACCATAATATAAACAAAAAACATCCAACATTATGAAGACGGGCAGTGAGTAATTCAGGCCAGGCTAGTATGTTAAATGATACAAAATGGAATGATGTAAAACTGTAGGTAATCTGTAACTTTAAAGGAGTAACAGTAAAGAAAGAATGAAGATAAAAAGGAAACCCGTGTCAGACATGTCAGTGAGGCAGTTTATCATCCTCTGTTATCCTGGAGGCGGCCTTGGAAGGAACAGGCTACATCTTTATTTCTTGACTATTTTTTTGTTTTGACAACCATTGTCCTTATTTTACCATAAAAAGTAAAGTTTAATTTTTTTGATTTTATTTGAACCTTTGTGCACACTCTACTTTGCAGGATCACCTAAATGAGTTCTTACTGTTTACCAGCCACAAAAGTTGTCCTTCATATCATCATGTCTTTGAAATAAAATACACTACAAATGGAAAATGCCATTAAGTTAAAAGAAGCATCAAGGTTTTTGAGACAAAGAGGAAGGAATGCTATCTTTCAGCAAACTTATTTTAAACATTCCCGATATGTTATTTCACTTTGTATAAAGTACTTTATTCATCTACTAGTATGTTACTCTTGCAGAAATCCACAACAGAGGAGGAACATGAATTTTAAGTTTAGTACAGAATCAAACAAAATTAGATGTGAATAACTTTAGGAAAATGTGAAAGACCACTGGTTAAGCAGGAATATATTGGGTCTTTTTTTTCTTAAGTTGGAAAGAAAATTGTAGTGAGCTTCTAAATCCTGACACAGGAAGAGATCGAGGGAAAACACAAGGATTTGGTTAGATAAACAGAAGTTGAAGTGGACAGAGAGCAGTGGCTGGAGGGAATAGAAAGTTTATATGAGTGTTTGTAAAGGGAGTTTTTTCTAGAATATTCAATCACATTCTTTTTGAAGACAGACTGGAATATCTGATTTAAGTATAAGGCCAGAATACACAACAACGTCAAGGACTCACTCTGTGAGTGAGAAGACCTACGCCGATAAAACGCACAATATTTTTCCTAGAATGTGAATGTGTGGTGATACTACCGCGGCTCCCCCAGGGCACTGTGTTTATTTGAGTGCCTCATTCCAAACTGGGCCAGGCACATCTGATAACCCAGTGAAGGAGAAACTGTGCTGGAGGTGGTCAGGGGGAGGGTGAACACTGCCAGGTTACAGATAAAATGTAGCATTTTTGTGTGCTTTTTCATCTCCTGAGTGTGATTTGTGCAGCTCTTATCACAATGTAAAGATAAGGGCGTCACTCCAGTGTAAGTCAGTGACACTTTGGCTTTGCTTGTGTTTTGTAAAACTAGACGCTTTGTATAAAAAATAATTGTGAAAAATTAAATAATGCCCTCCACCCACCTTACCCTTCCGTCTTCAATTTCTTCGACTTGTAATTTCCTTTTTTCTCCCTTGTGCACTTGTTGAGACATTCCTCAGACAGGCTGCAGCTAAGTTTGAAAGACTTGTCCGTCTCATTGAGATTAGCTGAAGGTTTGGGGCCTTTACAAATAGAAAATAGATTTGAATGAACTGTACTAGAGTAAAAAATCTTTGTGCTTAGATCTGTTTTTGGGATTTTACATCTTTGTTTTCATTCTCTCCTCTGATAGATTTGTGCGTAGCATTAGAATAAAATGTTTTGGTTGAAAAAGTGAAATCACCTGAGGACCAAAAAATGGTGGGAGAAAGCAAGAAGAATAGAACATGGGAAAGTTTTTGCGCAACACTAAAATATGACCCTTAGCTCCCAGAAAGAAAAATGGACAGAAAGGAGAGTAGTAAAGTAAAGGATAAATGGGAATTTAAAAAAATCTGATTAAAAAAAACATACACACACACACACACACACAATTGAGAGAAAATGGAGACAAAAGCATTGAAGGGGCAGAGAGGTGGGGAAGTGGATATAAAGGCCTGGCTTAGAGAGGGTAAAGTGGGTTTTGGCTATTAAATCCCGGCAGGCCAAGCGTCAAGAGCCCTTATCTTCAGAGCTCAAGGCCAAAACCCAGGAGCAGTGAGGGATGGGAGAGGGAGAATTATGGGGCACATACACAGAGGAGGCACAGGTTACTATGCACTTGGAGAACTTAGAAAGCCAGCCGGAACACTGCAGGGGGCCACTGGGCAAGACACAGTAAAAGGACTGCACACGGGCTTCCCACAGATTGTGAAAAAGTATTTAACATTTAAGGCTATAGAGTGCAAAGAGGCATGTTGTTTTCATATACTTTTTCTACAAAGCATACTAGAATTCATTTAGTATACAGTAATCGACATTAAAGCAAGAATTTCCCTCTTCAAAAATACACTGAATGATCACACACTCAACATATCCTCAGCTACTCTTCCCCTGCTCCCTTTTTATCCACTACATTTGCCCCCTTTTTCAACCATGACTCCAAAACACAAAATCCCCATCCTTTTTTCCACTGTCAGCACTGTCCATGCAACAGCTGGACCACGTTACCCATAATCCAGAGAGGTTATCCTTCAACATGACAAAGGGGTTGAGAGAATAGGGGAAGGGTGGACTTGTGTGGACTGTCTTGAGGATGAAAAGATTACTTAAATAGTTGTTCCGGAGAGAACAATAGAAGACACACATTTAGCCAAACGTGCTGGCTATGTTACGATCGCACGGAAATATGTGTAGCATTTGTGCATTGTATGAGGTAATGATACTAGAATGTGGCGCCGCATTGTTCTACCTGTCGGACAAATGTAGCAGGAAGACTAAGAAGTTACTGAGAAAAGCAAATCTGTAGCCAAATGTTATGTATCCCAAATGCACTCAGCACAGCAATTCACCAACGTTAACTCAAACTTCTGACAACAAGTCATGAAGGAAACATGATGACTAATATCTGTCACTTCCAATGCTCATCTAGTAGCCAATACTATGCTTTGTAGTGGTCTGAAAAGAGGATTAGGGAGTGTGGTCTTTTTTACAATGTGCTGCACAAATAAAGCTTTCCAACTCATTAGAGTGTAACCACAGAAAAGACCCTGTGATAGCCAGCCCTACGATGCACGCACTGACAGTTGTATTGGGATTCTTCTGTTTTTCGCAGACATGCTGTACCTATATAATTGAGTTGTACGGTATGTGCTGGTCTAAAAAGCAGACCCTTTTATGTCTGGATTTATGTTTTTTCGACAGACATGTTAAATAGACAGTGTGCACAGTATTCTGAATAGTCTGCAGCACGAGGACATGAAAGAGAACATAATATACAATCCAGAGGTGAGCATGAGGGTAGTGGGAGTACAATATAAATTTCCAAAAAGCTGATTAAATCTGTTTAATAAATGTTGGCTGTAAAATATCTGCCCAATAAAGGGAAAGAAATGATGAAAGCCACTCATCTGATTAGATAGCATCAGCCCTAAAGGATAACAAAGACTATGAGTTGGTGAGATCTACTCAGGGTCAGAGGTCAGGCCGGGATTAGTGTTTCCACTGCTGTTCACTGTTCTGTGTCCTGTGATGTAACTGCGGCCGAGGTACAACAACAGGCCTTGTTTTAACACAAGAGCAAACTGGCTAAAGTTACACTTGTGCACCTGAAACTCGCTCGTTACTATCGGCGCGACAGGTGCTTTCTACGCTCCTTCAGGGCACTGTGTAACACTAAACCTCTGAAGCGTGTCTTGGTAAATAATGCGTCGAGACTCAAATCTTTCACCGATGTGCTCTTTCATCTTATCGAGAAAGACAGTTGAGAATTTGGCGAATAGAAGTGGGCTTTGATAAGTTTATGCAAAAACTTTGGCATATGAGAATGTAAACCAACCAGTAACAAAGCACACGTTTTATGATATTTTAATGCAAGCTGACATATTTGAAGCTAACGTTTAACTCGTGTCCTGAACGTTTATGTGTTCATATTCACAAATACTAGCTATATTTTCTATACTTCTTTTCACATACTGGCTATTGGAGCCTCTTTTTCACAGACTTCCCCCTGAGACACTAGCAGCCATCCTTCACCAGCGCGCCCTGCCCTGTGACCTCTCGCTCGGGTCGCTGTGGCAGTCCTTTTCCTATTGAGCACATTTATCCGAGATGCTGTTAGTCTCACATTACACAGAAGCCGGACCTTTCATCAATTTTCCTGTTTTGAATGAAGCATCACAAGCAACAATGGCATCTTAGACTTTTGCTGGTGTGTATCGCTGCAGACTTTTTGCATTTTGTCGCCTGATATAGCCAAACCTGTCTTCAACCTGCATTCAATCAGGCTCAGCTGCGTGGCATGAAAACAGCCTTTTCACGCTAGCTCTCTGTTGTTTATTCGAACTCATAGACTAAGCAAAATACAAAAAAAGAAAACTTTTTTTTTTTTTTTTAAGACAACATTGTGCGGAAATCAAAATGTCACGGACTGTACTATCTCTAGAAGGACTTGACATCATATCCTCCAAACACAAAGCTCTTTGTTAAATCTAAAGTAACAATAAAAAAAAATTCTCACATACCTTGGAGCATGTGACTTTGAGCAGAAATATTGTTTGCACTCATGTGGTTAGAAGATTCTGGAAGGACCAGTTTTATCGGTGAGCCACAAGGCCAAGAGTAAACTGTACACTCCGACCTGTTGTTGAGCACAATACCGTCTTCTTGTCTAACTTTGACAAGGCTGCAAGTCTGTCACACGACCACTTGTTATCCGTTTACCAGATAAAAGAAATGCGGTTTAGAAAATATGTGGATCATATAACAGTAAAATGCCAAACCACAGCAAAACCCCTTCACAAAACTGTATTAAAGTTATAGTAATACCATACCAATAAAGCAGACAGTCTTTACTTTGATTCTTATTGCGGTCATATGCGAGACCTCAGAGAATGGAGCACTGCTGAATCAAAGGTGTGTCAGGCAGCATGCAAGCGTCCTGGCTGTTAAAATACCCAACATAGACACACACTGACTAAGGAAACACTCGCACATTATCTGTAGGCCTTAGACTTGGCCGTCTCTCTGGCTCACATTTCCTGTTGCTCTTTAAAAATATTCAGTTACCTAAGTATCTCTGCTGGCACCAAGAAAGTTAAATTTGTCTCACCTCTTAGTGGAGAATAGTCGCCAAGTCCTAAGGGCAAAGCTATGTGTACATGATATACAGTGCTTTAGACACATCCCACAAGCATTTCTTCGAAAAATCCCATATGTCTTGTCAGTACAGCTTCTTACTGCCCTCCCACTTTAGACTTGTGTTTATGAGGCTTTGTTTCTCCCCTTCCCCTTGCCCCTCAGGTTTGTTCAGGCAGCAACTGAGAGTATGACTGGAATCTGATGAGGGCACATCTTCTACACCTGCCATAGCAGCCCAGCAGGGTTGTGTGACAGCTCACTGGTGTCAAAGACTTCATTAGGTTGAAGAACTGATTAGAGCTCAAGGCTAAAATAATAACACAGTACACAAAAGGTTTTAACAGCAGCTCACGCCGACAGATAAACATTTTCCCACTTCCACTTTTGTTGTGTACTGTTCATAAATCACCTCTAGTCAGGTATCTACTTTCAAAAGGTATTAAGTAATTCCAAATGAAGGCACCCTACATCGGTCTATGTTTTAATCTCAATATAAAAGCAGCAATTGTGCACTGCTACACTACCTGTTTTTCCAACCCTTCCACCTCTCATTTTTTAAGAGTGGACCGTTTGTGATTTTTCTTGTCGTTCTGCCCCGCAGGCTTTTTCCTTTTTGAAATAACACCTCAGATCTGCGCCACACAGAAGAATATGTGACGCTGATGAAGCTCACTGGTGTTGATTAAGATGTTACTGAAGAATTTATTGTGAAACAACTGCATGAGTTGGTTAAAGGCCAGCTCTTAGGAGGCTGGTGGTGAGGCAAAGCAGAAACCAAGCAATGCTGGTTCACAGTATTTACAGCACAAAGGCTTCTTTTGTGTTGTGTTTTACTGCTCCAGATACAAACCTTGCACTTGACTTAAGTAAATATTAGTGTAGAAGTTAGAGCCTTTTTGGAATTTAGTTTCACAGAGCACAGACATGAAAATGTTCCATGCAAGGTCATTAAGTAAAAAGTGTCAAACTGGCCACTTGTTCACACCAATACAGTTTCATTCAACTCCAAACCTCCAAAACTGTCCCGTGCTATCTGGTATCAGTGTATCTCAGATTGATTGCGATAGAGAAAAACAATTCAACAGGCTTGACTACTCAAATATGTCATGTGAGTTTCACCCAATTGTTTTTACAGCGATACTTCAAAACTTAAACCCAGTGCTGGAGCCTTATGATTTTTCACAACAAATAAATGTCTAAGTCTAATCTAAATAAATGCAAATTTATCTTCTAAGTAACATCATGATAAAAAAAAAAATACCCTTTTCATTACATTATAATTAAAGGTGGTATTCTCTACCTCTAGAAGCTGTTGGCTAAACAGGTGACATTACCAGGTAAAGACGTCACTCACCACAAGTCTATTAGTACACCATCATTACCCCTCAACTGTGATATTTGAAGCAGGTGCACATTACAACAGGACACCAACATGCTGACAAGAATATAGAGGCGGGAATTAATGATGGCTGTAGAAAAAAAGAGACTAGTAATAAAACTTCTCACACAAAGACAGCAATTGTTATCCACGTTGCTGTAATGAATGTGCTGCTGCTAAAGTTTGCAGCAGTATTCCACAGTACAGACTTTCCGACCTCATTTTGTGCATACCAGAAGAAAATAATCAGGATACAGAGAAGAAGAGACATAATAAAGCTTTGTTATTCTAGCGCTGATGAGCAATTTATCTCAATAAAAGCCCTGTTTGCTCTTGTCAACGTGCTCACTTATTACGTGTGCTCCACATTCAGAACAATAACTACTAGGGTTTGTTTGCATTTGAATGTTTTTAGGTAATGTACATACAAACTTACAACGTGTAGTATCTAACATCCTTGTTTGCTTTTTGGTGTACCGTTCACCTTCCAAAAAAGGTTTGTTGGGTTTGTGGAGTCATTTTCATGTGCAGACGTTTTAAAGCCACAGAGCCTTCTAATGGAAAACACAGACATTTGGCTCGGACTAGAACCCTCAAACGCTGCACAGACTTAAATTCAAATACAGTGCATTAGGCAAGGATCTGTAGGTTACTAAGAATGTAGCAGGTAAAAAAAAAAAAAAAACTACACACGCAAGATGTCAGACGGAGCTATAATTCAAAGCAATGTGTACAAGCTTTGATGTAAAAAGTCTGGGATTATGGCAGAATCAGGTTCCAGTGTGAATGTTGACATTGAGGCATTGCCTGCCTAGCAAATAATTTACAGCAAGCAAGCAGTCACTCCATGCACACATTCCTTCACTAAAGAATGTGTGTATGGGTTACAGCGAAAAGTCAATTCCAGTAGAAGACGTGAACACACTCCTTCTTTTTCCCTGAGGAGGACTGGACTGCAAAGAAAGGTGGAGGAGTGCTTGGGCAATTAGCGGGAGTAGCGGAGTGCGTCCAAGGCCCGGGGCTACAGGCTGTTCCTGTGTGTAAGTCTTAACAAGCCAACGCAGTTACTGTCACAGCTCATTGACGACTAGCACAACGGAAGACTGGGGCTGGACGGACGCCGAGAGGTCAGATAGGGTTTTTCGAATCCCAACCAACTCCCATTGTTACAGAAAAGAGATTACAGTTTTCTGTGTTTTCATAGAGTTGTTCCAAACAAATGTTAAAGGGGACAGTAAATGCAAAAATCACTACCTAGATTTTTTATGTGCCTATAATTGTGTATTTAGGGTCTTTACTAACTTACTCAAGAGTCAAACAAAGCAAACGCGGGATCTCTCTGTTATCGTCCAGTGTCTCTCCGGCTGCGTTAAAGTGACTGTGACGGCATAAGCATAGGAGGCGGGCTCTCTGCTCACATTGCATCCCTTTACAGGCCGGCCAAGCAAGTTTATCGCTTAAAGCTTATTTCAACATAAACAACATGCTACTATTGCTCAGGCTATATGTAGACAGCGCCAGTAATCACAGTTATATGAGCTTGTAGTCCAGTATAAGCGCAACTTGTCAAAAACCACGACAAAATGATGACCTAAAGTAGAAGTGGGGCCGGGCTATGACATGGTCTGTTCAGTTAAGGGATCAGTGCCTAAAAACGAGTGTTTCTAGGGTCCTGTATAACCTAAACAACCAAAGACATTTTGATCAAAACACTTCACTGGGAGCAGGAAGCAAGGAACAGTGAGCAAAAAAAAAAAAAATGCAAAACTGCCCAATAAATGAATAAACAGAATAGCTGGGGCATGACAAAACTGCTCTAATTAAAGGCTTAATCAATTTTATAAAGTGTGGAAATGTGAATGTCATTTGGGCTTGTTGTTTAATCGAAATGGACGAAGAACTACAAAACAGTAATTTGTTGCTGACATTTTATCTTATAAACAATTTTAATGGCACTTTAAAATCAGTACAAGATATGTTTATAGAACCTTGACTGGCATCAATAAATAAGAAATCTGCTTCAGAGATAGTTGCTTCATAGTGACATAACTAACATCTACATTCTCTACAACATTTACTTATTTGCGAGTGAAGTTATTTTTCTTTATTTCCTGCACCATTCGGTCTGTCCCCATAACCCTACTTCTGTTTAATGTTGTGTATGTGAGTGCATGTGTTTGCTTTTTTCTGCTGCCGGTCATGTTTAAGGGGCTCAGATTTGCGTGAAAGGACTTTTTTGAGGGAGCTGGATGCTGCTGTTAATAACGCATAATGCATTTTCAAAGCGGTGTATTATTTCAATGCATATGTTGCCTCTGTGACTCTGTGAGTTTGAGTTAAAAATAACAGAATACTTACCCAGTAAAGAAGTTTCCTTTACTCAAGCTTCCCCTTTCTTGGACTCTTCTTTATCTGGAAGTGACACAAAATAGCTATTAGAGACATTTTTAACAGGCACTGTTTATGTCCGCCGAGTGCAACAGGAAGTTTTTTTTCTTGGTAATTGGTTGGATTAGTGCAGGAGTGTTCTGTGTACCAGTCGGCTGTGTGGCAAGAGCCAGAGCAAAAAGAATGCAGGCCAACAACTCTCGACTCAGCCTTGTGCTATCACTCGATCTGCGAGGGATGACATGATCGTTGCAGCATACAAACGCCTATGTGCACTTTGCAGGGCCTCATCTGCTACATTACTCTGGTTTTGTATGTCTTTAGTTTCCAAATGTCTGTTATTTTTGCTTAGGACTGCTGACCCAATCGACCTGGAAAGTCCCAAACCCATTATGTTTACCACACATTAAATATAGGTATACTTCTGAATGGTCTCATTGTTGTTTAAAACATATCAACTGTTATTTTTGAGTGTGGTTAAGGGGTCATAAAAATTAGTTGGTTTTTGGAAAAGCCAAAGTCAAAGTGGCTACATTAAATGAAAGATGTTTGGCAAGAAGCAGCCACAATATTATAGTCTAAAGTTTTTAGACTTTTAATTTATTTAAAGCTTTGTAATAAAAATATTAGCCGGAGTTCTCGAAGTAAGGCGTGCTTAGACTGAACTCATTTGTCCAGTGTGCATTTCCGCTGAGCACTGTTTTTGCACTCATATTTTATATACCTACGTTGTGAGTCAAACTGTCAAGTGTCAAAGAACACAGCCGATTGTGTAACACTTGAAACTCCAGCTTCTATTTGAATCCAAAGCATGTTAGTCACATCCAGGGCATATGCTCCAGGTTCGTTGACTGACGTTTGTAAAAAAAAGCTGCCACAGGTCCTAACTTGACTCTGCTTGGTTTGACAAGCTTCAGGCCATTGTGTTTTTTTGCAATTTTTTTTTCACAACGACAGATGGAGATGGTCGGTGAAGTAACTGATATGATTGATCTTAATATTTCGTTTGGCGATGTCACCCTGCACTGGTCAGTTGGTTGAATGTCACTTTCTCTTCTCCGGACAATGCCTTGAATGCAGTGTAAACATTTTGCAATCAAAATGGAATTGGCTCTCATGATATTCACATTTCCTTAGTTTGCTGTTCTTTCATTCACATTGCACTATATCAGCGTAACATGCAAACAACTTTTTGTTAGTTCAACATATATTTCCCTAAATCTTTTTCTGCATTACTGTATTTCTGCTTTTGAAATTCAATATTGCATATGCACCTCATTTGTTAGTCTTCTCTGAGTCTTTAAGCAGCACCTAACATTTAAAGCTCTCTGTGGTGGCATCATTACAAATTGGCAAAAACTTGTCCAAATTAAAGAACATAAAAACAGGGTCACAACAACAAGTTAAAGGAAGTTTTTCACAGGTGTGCCTTTGACAGTTTATGACACTGTGTGGCTTTTTATTTTAAATAACAGTGACAAGTCGTAACATGTGCCTTTGTAGCAGTTTCTTAGCTGATGAATGCTGCGTTGAGTGACAGTAAGTGCACTTGCACATTTTCACATTTACCTTCACCTATTTACTGTTACAACATTTGATGGTGTCCTCTCGTCTATAATGATAATAATAAATGGACTCGATGTTAATGTTCATCTCAGTGTCCGTTTGTCCGTGTAAGCCCTTCTAAACAGTATATATTTATGTATGTTTTTTGCTCTGGATTGGGCCATCTGGTTCAAGGCTCATTTCCTAATTACAGTGCTACCCAGAGGTAATTACAACCTAAGATTAAGAGCCATTTCTCTTTTTTTTACAGGCTCTACTGAAATGCAGCAATTAGTGGTAGCTTTCTGGGATGAGCATCCTCCCTCTCATCCTTGCTCCGTCGTCATGTTATTTTCTTTCTCAATATGGCACTGAAGCTGGTTGAGGAATCCGGGGGAATATTTTAAACCATACTCTCTGTTAAATAATGAGGTCATTTGCTTTAAAAGAACTGTAAAAATGTGACTGCATCAATGTTTGGGACGAGCAGTTTGTTAGGGGCACTGTGAGCCATATGTGTGTGTATTTCTGTAAGGGTTTGAAGTGGTTCTTCTGAACGCATCATTTGGCTGCATCGGCGAGCTCTTCTTCAATTTAGCTTGGCAGGCGTACGGGTTTGGTTTGCCTGCGCATACCCTTAGGTCAGCATTGATGTGTGCATGTGGCTCCGAGGCCTTTGAAGACAAGGGTTGTGACTTAAGATGACTCTTTGTCCGTCTCTTTAAGGACCCCCCGCTGTGCTGCACCTGAAGATTTGCACATTAAATAGTTTCATTCAGCCTTAATTGTGACGCATCGTTTCTACATATCTTTTCAAATGTTGCACACAAGTTTTTACACACTTTTTTTTTTTCAACTTTCTGCCTTGTCGACTCCTTTTTTGCTGCCCACTGTGTGAGTGCCCTGCTCTTGTCCCCTGCTTGTTACCCCCTAGCCTGGTCTTCTGCTTTCCCCAAGCCTCCTCGCCTCAGCAACTGACTTTTAACCTTCTAATCCTCCCAAAGGACAGCCCAAAAGGGTGCAGGTTCTGCTGCTAATTGGAATAAAATGGAGCCTCTCGAAAAAGTAGAAACCCATGCAGTCTCCAGCACTTTCACAACAACATATGGTCTCATCTGTGCTCTTTTTCCTCTCGAGCTGTGGCACATTTATTTACCCAGATCGATGCAGTTCCAACTGGAGTGGCAATGAGCTTGTGCTTAAATTTGTTTTAATTGTTTTATGACAGCTAAATGCTTCACTCAAGCTTATCATCTACAGACAGGCATTTTGGGGCAGAAAATGTCCCGTGGGACGCGGATAATCCATCCTCAGCACATATGTCTGACTTAATGCTCACACCAACACACACACTGTTGCATATTTAATTTGCTTAATGTAACATTTCAAAGCGTCTACCCCTTTTCATTATGTTCAACCCTCATTTTTGACATTGTTTTAATTGCACACCATTTATCCTCGTCTCTCAGCGGTGAGAAGTGGCTCAGTGTCAACAAGTGGCTGAGCTAAGACAACAGCAGCAGTCCGGCTCTGCCTTTACAAAACTCCAGACCAAATAGCTCCAGTTACACATTTAACTTGTGCCCAAAAGCTGCCCACTCGTACTGTAAATGCTCCCAACGTGCGCTAAACAGAAGCCTGAAAGTACACCCCATTTGTGTAGGATAATTGGCCTCCTGTGGCCGCTCAACTGTGTCTGGAAGTCTAATACAAACCAATTACGGCCATTATATACTGTCAATGACATGGTAGCTTCTCTTGTAGCGTAATGACAGTGTGTGAGGGAACGCTTGTGGAGGAAATGAGTCGGAGTTTACCCCGCCTGTTTCGCCCTTGGGGGGAGATTAGGCGATTTTCTGTGCCTGTTTGTGGGGGCTGTGTAAAAGATGCTAATCTGTCTGAAAGATATAGGTCAGTAGACTGTTCTTGCATAGTTAAACAGCTCGACTAAACCTCTACATATGTTTATGTTTGATCAGGGACAACAGATATTTAGTGTGTTGATGTCCCTCCAGAAAATTAACTGTATTTAGTTTCAAATAACTCTTTTTTTTTTATGCTCATTCCTAATATCACACATGAATTCCTACTATTTCTCCCTCTGTTTGTTAATTACATGGAACAAATTTATCTGCAGCGATTGTTGACAGTCCTCTGTGTCTTCTTGGCGGACACACAGAGATGGCTGGAAATATGTGGAGTCACCTCACTTTATTGAAGGTTTATTGGTGTGGGTCACTTAGAGATTTAATCTGCTAGGAATTCAACCTCAACCTCTTACCACTTTACGGTGCACATGCCAGAGAAAACCAATGTCTACAGTTATATTTGAGACACAACTGGTCAAGCATTTTGAACCTTATATTGATTGGTAAAGACGACACACATCTACAATAAGAGTAATTTAAGCTCTGGAAATGTAAACTGATTTTATTTTTGACACCATAAAACTATCCTTGTGTTTGTTATGGGGTTTTAACACTGAGCCTGGCACGCTAAAAGTTCTTGTAAAAATGATTGTTTTGGGACGCTCTCATGCGCCTGTCCGCAAACGGCTGTCCTCTGCGGCGACCAGTGCGCGGTGCGGTCTAGACGCTGGGCTCAGCCTCTGCGTGCTGCACGGCGTCCTGTGGTCCGGCACTAGTCCCCCTCATCATCGCCTAATTAGGGTTCCTAGTAATACGCTCGTGACTTTTACTCATTTCACGCTCAAAAACTAAAGGCTACTCTAGCAAACTTTTGACTCCGGCGTGTATTGCGTGGCACGCTTTTGGAGTAAACAATCCACACCAAACATTCTATAATTGACTTTTACTGAAATACCGCACCAGCTTGAAATACTTCACAAGCCTTGTTTTACAATCATATGTTTCAGTTCAGTCAAGCGAGTTCTTAATGTAGGGGGTTTTCACGGCAATGTTGGTTGTTGAAAAAGTATTTTAAAAGCAAAGCTGCATGTTTGTAGAGCTGACGTTTACCTGGCGTACAACCTCGCTTTTGTTCTAATGCAGCTCGTCATTACGCATGGCTTCGCCGCGATCATTTATTTGTGATCTATCCTTGTTTTAACACACAACGCAGCAAAGTCTTACCCTTAAGTTGTAGAAGTTGTGAGCGCAGACAGTCGCTCACTGGTGAGAGTGTACTCCAGCGTAAAGTAGTGAACGGACTTAACTCCACTGTCCAAGTCGGTTTCCCTCGTGTGCGCGCTCTCTTCAGAGAAAACTCACAATGATCGGTCTTTATCAAATCCTTGGAGAGAGAGGTACACAACCTCCACGTCGAGGAATCCGCTCAAGTGCTGCCTCCCCGGACAAAAAGCGCTTTATTGGAGAGAGCCCAGAGGAAAGTTGAAGCGGAGGGATGGGAGGGGCGAACCGAGCGCGGACAGGAGAGGCAGGGCACAGCAGCACCTTGCACTGCAGACGCTTTCAGATCACTCTGTCGTGTGTGGCGCGAACGTCTTTTCACCCATAAAGAAAATCCAAATGCCACGTGACCAAACTCATCTCTTTTAATACTTTACACCGTGGAGCTTTTATTCACATGCATTAATGGTCTCATTAAAGAGAAAATTCCATTTGATAATGTTTTATGCAACCTTTAGAGACGGTTTAATGGCATTTCTAGTTTGTGAACTCTAATGAAGGGAGTGTTTGATCAAAAGGCTAGTTGAATATTCCTCTAATATTCCTAAGATACTGTCATGTATAGTCAATATATTCCCTGTAGAGGTGCGTCTAGAGACTCCAGGAGGCCCTCTGACAAATACTCACATAAGACATGGGCTCAAACATCTGTGGTTATATGAACTGAAATATTCTTAAAATATAATATCTCCCTTACAGCTGGGGGTCCTGGATAATTGTCTGGTTATTGCAGACTCAGGTTTTCTACATGGGTCTATGGAACAGAAACTTCCCTGGTAATACATGGTCATGTGGGTTAGGACTACTGTACATGAGCAAAGCTGTTGCCGATATATCTGTAGGGCAATGTTTGTGTAGACTGCGGCGGTGCATTAACACATATGGTTTGCTCATCTTCTCATCAACCGGGAAAGCTCTTGAATACTCCTTAGCTCAGCAGCTGGCAGTCTGTTTCACTGTCACCCGAGTCCAGACTAGATCCAGTAAGTAAGAGGATCTCTCCGCGGAACTGTGTCACCTCAATGTGTACTTTAAGCCACACGTCGCAGATTTCACCAGGACTCTGATGCCTCTAGTTTACAGCACCAATATTTAGCTTCTGTTCTCTCTACCTTGACAAGAAATAGTAAAAATAATTGAAAGCAGGCCAGGTTTCTCTAGTGGTGATGTCATTCACCCTTAAGCTCAAGGCAGAGACTGGAACAGGAAAAGACATTGGGCAAACAGACTTGTCTCCAGTCTCAAGGCCGTCACACGTGTCTCTGAAAACGACTCCCCACTGGACAAAAGATCATTTTGCTTTTACTTGTTGCTTAACCATATTGCCGCGTTTTCTTTGCGATCGCAGTCTCTGTGCAGTCTGTGACTCGCGCCTTTCTCCTGCTGCTCCTACTGTAGAAGTCATTACCCATGTCGCTTACTCATGCACACGCACAGTACCATCTGCAAGGCATTATGCGCAATTGCAGGAATAGAGAAATGATTTCACGCAGGTCCCACAGGGCCTAGATGGAGCTCTTCGGGTTGGAGCTGCAACTGGGTTTTATGTGTTTTAAAGAAAAGAAAGCTTGAAGTTTTTTACCTGTTGCTCACTTGAAATCACAGTGTGCCTCCTTCAATCTCCTTCTCCCTTTGTCACACACAACACACACATGTCCTAAGACTGCACTGAGGTCATCCAGGGAGAGATTATATCTTAGATGTGTTAACTTTGAAGCATATTTCTTACGACAGATTTGCACATGCGTTCCTCGGTTTGGTCTCCTATGTGTACAGTATAGGTAGTTGCCTTATGGTGAGTGGTGTAAATCATAGCCTGGAGGCTGTGTAACTGCATTACTGCATGTGCCGTCAGCATGCTGGGTTGCTAATCACCCTGGGCAGTAAAAGATGGTGAAGGGGTGACCAGCTCCATAACACTGCCCGAGGGAACCAGTAAAACCCTGGTTCGCCTGCTAACAGTTTCAAGTTTGGATGACATCATAGCAACAGGCTGCCTCCATACTAAATATGATAATAAAAAATGTCATCTTATCTTTTCTTGGTACTAATGTCATTTTATCTGTCTTCAAATATAATATAATCAGTTCTGATAAAGATAAAAGTTGTCGCTACATGAGCTCTCCTCTGTGATAAAGGCCACTCACCAAACTATATGGTAATTCTCTAAGTGTCTGCTTGGATTTGCTCAGGTTTTGTTGTTCCCAGTGTTCCTGTGGGTCTCTGTAGGGCAAAGTCTGTCACAGCTCAAAAAATGTCTGGAAGATTGAAAACCTAATTTACAAATCCTAAAGTGACATTGAACTTAAGTGAAATTAGTAGAAACAACAATTTCTCCTTTTTTTTGGATTTTGGTCTGCCTGACACAGACAGTAAACAAACAACTTATTACAGAAACACAATTTAATCTTTTATTGTTGCAAAAATATTTAAAAATACATCTGCACGTCATAAAGTGGTATTAAATACAGCTTGTTGAGGAGCAGAGGCTACATGTATTTTTTTATATCATGTGGCCAGCTTTTTAAATATTTCTTGAGGTTTCTTGTGGTATATTAATATCAAGCATTAGTTATATTCTGCAATATTCAGCACAATATGCTAAGTGCAAATACAGGGCGAGTGGGTGGAGTCTTTTGGGAAGCAGACATGTCTTTCCCATTAGGGCAGCCTGGGAATGATCATCTCTAGTTATTTTGTGATGGAGCGGCATTTTACCCTCTAGTCATTCCTCCCCCAGGTCTCTCTCTGGAGCCATAAGTTAAATTGTAAAGGTGAGAATTTTCTGCAAACATGCTGTTTAAATGTATATTGTGCCGTGTCTATGACAGTACGTATGTGCTGTCATGAGACTGACATGGGCCTTGTCCTAAATGCCCTGTGGCTTCTATGGGAACCTCGAAAGCCAACTCAAAGCAGAAGTTTGTGTGAGAACAAACATATTACACTGCATCAGATAAAATACTGTCTAAACACAGGTGAAATGTTGACTCTTCCCACCTGCCAGCTCCAACCATTATACGTCATTCAGATCCTCATAAAGCTGTCCCCTGTAGAGGAACCTTTTGCATGTCATACACATTTTATTGTCTTGTTTAAATAGCTTGTGTATAGTTAATTAGACGTTTGTGGAGAATTATGACCTTAATTTTTCAAAGGGCTTTACCCCAAAATATAATGTTGCCCTTTCTCACTATTTGAATGTCATAGCGGTTGTTAAAATGGCCCCGGCTAATGAACCCTGCTCTGAGAACACACACAGGGGGTCAGGATATGGCTCCTGTTGGCTGCATAGTTTATTATTTTGTTTTGATGCACTTATTATTGCTTTGACCATTTTATGTTTCTCCAATGGTATTTTAATGTCATCGAGCAAGACAACAAAAAGACCCCCTTTATAACAAAAAAAACCTCAGGAATCTAACATTTTAGAGCAAGGATAGGCTCGTTTTTTTCTTTTAAAGCAGACCCACTGTGCGTCGTTAGGGTCACACTATAGTTCACTCAGAGGTTTACTAGTCTGTTGACTCTGGGTTCGCAAGCACTTGTCATTAAGCAGCGAGACAGAGGAGACTGGGCAATGAATAAACCCTGAACGAGCCCAAACCACCCATTCTGTTACTGAAAGCATGAAAGATCCGGCATGAAAACAATCCTGGATTTACCAAAGTCTATTAAAGAGTTGATTGAGAACATCCTTCATCAACAACATCCATTCTCTTTGCATGAGCATGATTTGTATTGTTCAATGCGTGTTATCCTTCAAAGTCTGAATGCTCTATTACTTGTGGTGTTTTATTTATTTATTTTTTTTTTGGGAGAACACACTTGTCACCAGAGGGTTCGGTGGGTTTATTGTGCATCGCGTTGACTCTGATGAGAATGATAGAAGAGCAGAGGGAAAGGGTGAGATCTGGAGTCAAAAAGGTTGAGCTTAAAAGGCCACGTGGGTAGGCTTCTTTTGCTTGGTTACTCTGAGGGTCAAACTGAAGTGGCACTTTCCCATGATCACCATTGACAGAGGGCAGACAGTGAGAATGCCCTTGCTGTTTTTGGAATATTTTGCCTATTTTCCCTGGTTTTCTACTCCCTCTTTCTCCCCGTTCTTAATTTCCTTCCCTCCTGTGTCTTACCTCCGAAGTGTTATTCTCGCCCTGCAGTCTGGTATGTCAGGTATTGAGTAACAGCAGCATGCTTGTGGTTTAGTGCAGGAAGCACACAGGCTCCAGCTCAGCTACAGTATGTTCACTATGACTATACTGTTTTAATCAAACTGTGTCTGAAGGTTGATAAAAAGATAAGTGCGCAAAGGTCTCATCAGGTCTGTGGCTTGGCATCATTTGATAGTTTGTTCTAAATCGTGATGAAATTACACTGCAGTGGTATGTTTTTGATCTATTTTTAAATAAATTTATTAGTTACTTTAATACACAACAAATAATATCCCTACATTGTGCTAGTAGTCCCACAATCAAGAAATATCATGCCACACAATAGAGTCAAGCGGCAGACAGAAATGCTTGAAAGTCTGTCACAAGAGGAAGAGACATATGTCCTTTTGTTGTGTGATCATAGTTTGTTTTTTAATGACCGGCTTAGTCAAATAAAGGGGGTTGAATTAAAAACATGAACTAAGATAGTGAGCTTTGCTTCTCACAACCTTGATAACAAGTACATGAAAAGATGAATGTGAGGCCTTGACATGGAGGAAAAGGTCAAAGCAGGGGGTTTGATCAAAATGAAAGGGCTAAGAAAGCATGTCTCTAATGTTATTCATTTTAAAGTAAGCCTAGTCGTCACAGGCGTTTGGAGGAGAGAAGCTAAAACTGTTTATAAGTCCAGGGTTTAATTCAGCGCAACACAACAGCCACTTCAGACATCCTCAAGAGGAATATTCCTGCGCTGTGTTAACAAATTGCTGTGGTCGAGTATAAAGACTCAATGTGGCCTTGTAAAAGTCTGTTCATTGTGTAGCGCTACAAAGTACTACTGAAAATAGAAAAAAATAAAAAAAAAGGTGTGCTTCTTTCCTAGTCATTATTTTTACTTTATTTACTTTACAGAGAATGGTACCATACTGAACTGTAATATAGTTATCGTCACTCCACTTGGGTGGTCATAAAATGTGGAAAAACAAGACAAAAAAATAGTACTGTAGTGTATTGTTTGAAGTTCCACGGAAGATTGTAAAGAGCAATTCTGGATATAGCTGTTGCACCTCAACAAAGCTTTCACGTCAAAGCTACAGTATCCCCATTCTACAGATGCACTGCGATAGAGCTCCTATACACACTCATCTGCAGAGATAAAGTCATGCGTAGATGTTATGATTTACCATAAGACTTTGATACAGATCAGATATATCATTTACTTCACTGTGTCCCTCTTTTTTTCCCCTCACTTCTCAGATTTTTCAGCTTACAGTAAATCTGCCCTGTTCACTCAGGCTTTTATTGTTTTTTAACTGTACTTATCCCTGTGTTGGTCATTAAACAAGTTGATTTAGTGTGGGTGTGTTGAAAATGTAAATTACAAGCCGTCATGTGTTGATAGTCCACTAAGGACAAAAGAGGAAAGGTGAGGCCAGGGTGAGAGAAAAAACTATTAAAGCTTAAATGTATTTTCACATTACTCACTCAAGAGCAATGGTTCTCAACAGGTCTTGCCTTAGGGGCTTAAAGCTTTCCCTTAACATTAAGTTTAATCAGGCCCATTTTATTGAACATTTACCTCTCAATGTCCCTCCGCTAGTGTAACATTATTTACATTATTAATGGAAATAGGACACCACTTATAAAAGCTGTAGTGGGTGATGTTAACAGCGGGTCGCAGTGAAGATATGAATTCATTGCACACTGACTCTGTGTTACGTGACTTTCATTAAATGGAAGACAATATGGAGGTTTGTTGTTTCTACTGTCTAAGGTTTAGCAGTGTTATCTGAAACAAATTGTACTTGATTTCAGTGATAATTTTCATCCAGCTGTGGAGGAATTCTGCTTGATAGTTTGATAACAGATGGAGAAAGTGGATAGTGCCGTGTAAGTGGCTTTTTATATGGAGCAGAAAGAACAAGTTTGGACACAGTTGCATCTGCCGAGGTGTGTGTTTACTCAGGACAACATGAAGTCAAAACACGTACGAAAGTCTGTCGATGAATGACGCCTCATAACTGTTTTCTTTTTTTAGCACCGAAGTTTGAAAGAGTTGTGTGTAATTGTTTGGGTTTCTCTCTCTCACTGGAGCTGACCCTCGCTCTCATTTGCACTCTTCAGAGAAAACGCATATCACACAGGGATGTTTTGTATCCATAAATCAGTGGGTTTTATGGGTCGAGCATTTCCTATAATTCAGTTTGGCTCTCAGTGAAGGAAAGTCCTACACAGTAGAGTGAGTATGACTTGGTTTGGATCAGTTATTGTGAGCTTTGGGACAAGGTCAAGGACTGCCATGTTTGAGGAAACTTTGGCTTGAAGATTTAGTAAGAGACTAGGCTGCTGTCTGCTCATGAGCAATCGCCTATTAAGCGGGACAACAACCTCGCACACAACTCTTAGTCACTCACTAAGCCTGTTATTGGTGGGCTGAGTTTTAAAGTAGTCCAGTGAGAGGCTCACTTGTTGCTTTTCCCCACTTCAGAATGACATCATCTTTAACAAATCAGCTCACATTTAAAAAGTCAGAAGTGATTATTTGAAGCCAAAGCCAAACACACAATCATTATTTTAACTTATCTCGCTTTGCGGTACACAGAATAATTCCAGAGCAAAGCATAATATCTTTAACTGATTTAGGGCATGAAATCTTTTTGTTATTGTGCACATTTCTCAGCATATTAGTCTTTTTTGTATCACTGCTTCAGGTGAATTCTGAAGCAATCATTTCCACCATTGATTCTTAATGAAAGACACATTTTTGTAAAAGTATTTTGGCTTCCAGGATTATTTCTGCAATTTGTGGCCCATAAAACAGTTGCACCACAGCCATTGCTTACGTTTTTTTACCCCTTGTTGGAGTTCTAGTGAAACTATAGGTTTAGTCATTCTTGTACACTCAGGTCCATACCTTTCAAACTGAATAATTGTTGCTGACAGTTCCTTCACTTCCTTCCGAAACAAAGCAACCATGACCAGAAGTGGGCATGTGTCTGGGACCCTAACAGGGAAGAGGGTCCGCATGGTCACAACCCTCGGTGTCTGTCTTCTCCTTTGCCATCACTTCCTCTCGCTCCTTCTTGTGAGGTGGTAACGGCTGCCGAGAGGTTCCCAGGCCCCGTCGACAGGTCATTTAATGCTCATATAGACAAGCCTTGATGCTGGACCCAGGGGTTAACGCGGAACGCATCTCTTCCTGTGCCCAGAGGGTTCATCACAAGAGCTGAGCCGTCAACAAGTAGACGCAGAGTCATACTTCACAGACGGGAACACACAAACACATGTTGAGAATGGAGGTGCTATTACAAGACCGACTGCTTTATTTAGTGTCTCAACTAAGGATGTACAAACGTGTGTGTGTGAGCAAAGGCCCTATTTTTTTTAGTCCATTCTTAAGGAATACAAATGAGTTTGTGGTAAATACTTTGTCATCAGTCTTATTTCTAAAGTAAAGCATGTAACCAACAAAGAAACGTTTCTATATCCCTCGTGTGATTTTTATGTTAAATTTCAGCTTGACATCTTCATCCCTACCCACGTCATACAGTTCCACTTCAAAACTATTAAGTGCTGCAGCGCTCCCAGACCAAACATTTTAGCGTCTTTAACCTCCTGCAGGTTTACGACCAGTGATCTTATGACCCTGTCTGGACCCTTTTACCACACTGTTAAATGCTTTGGGTGTTGTAGGTTTGAGATCTTTTGCCTAAAAATCATCTTATTCATCTGGAAAAAGGACATGTGTGATCATCTATTACACTAGTTCAGTTTTGATTTCTTGTCTTGTAATAAACAAATTCAGATTTTGGTATGCATTCTATTGTCAGTTTTATACAAAACATATGCCTTGTCCATTATGTGACCAGACAGACTGCACTTGGAGCAAATATTGCATTAGATGATTATAAGTGACTTGCTTTACTACACATGTTTGGGCTTTTGCAGATGGGATGTGTGGCTGAGGGCATGTGGACTGTCTATATGTGGGCCTCTCTACAGAAGAGGATGTGTTTTAAAGGATGCAGTGTGAGGATGGAGTGTGACAAGATGTAATGGTAATGAAGCATTTGTAGAAAACAATAGAGAATAGTTCTTTTTGGCAACTTTAACACGTTTGGATGTGTGTTTGGAGCCCGGAAAGGTCACTGCTGAACTGTCGATGCGGGGTTTAATTAAATGGTGAGCTTTTGTATTTGGTGGTGCATGTTCACGCGCATACACGAGGCCCGATGGAGCAAGGGGAGAGGGCAGTGCCGCAGTTTGGCAGCCCATCTGAGAGCTTTGTCACTGGGGCTCAGACAGGGCCACAGCTGGCCCCTCATCCAACAATCCTGTTTTTTCTTTTCCTCTCAGGAACGCACCACGTCAACTTTAATTCCCTTCTAATGAACTGGCTACTGAAGGTGGTGGGCAGGCAGTGCATTTATTAAATACACACAGTGAACACAGTGGAAAAGAAAGTCTAGAGGGGGATTCTGAAGTGCACAGCAGGTCTATTTTGTAACCTGATTTAAACTCCTACTGAGCATTCATAAACTTATAGCTGCATGACTGACAACTATTGTGATAGATAGAATTGTTTTTTAAAGGATGGTGTGCTTAGAAAAAAACAGCTAGTGTAGATATTTACACGATTTATGTTTGTCCATTGCTGATGATCATTGATTGAGTTATTTATTGTATATTAGGTTGTTAGACATTAATGAACACCACCTTTCACAGATGAGCTAGTAGTGGAGCCATCTGATGTTATTATTGACATTCTTACAGAGCACAAGTAACCGACCCAGGATTTAACATCCTGGAGACACTAAGAACCTTCATTTCTTTGGTATGAATCCCGGTTAATCAGCGATGGATTATTCCACACCAGTCCTTCCTTTGTGGAGGTAATGTGAACACCCACAGTCCAACAGTGTAAGTGTGCTTAAAACCATTAGCTGTGTCCAACTCCTCTACACAAGAGGAATAACACTCAAACAGCATGGGTGTTCCCTCAGAGCAGAGCTTTGCAACAAGCACAGAGCTTAAAGAAGAATACGTTTCTTTATGGCTGAGTTTATCAAGTCAGTTTTAGAACAACTAAGATAGATGTTTCACTTCCTCTTAAGTCAGATCTTAAGAGGAAGTGTAAAGCCTAAAATACCACTTAAATTATTGAATATTATATTGTTGTTGCAAGTGCGTTATTTTTATACAAAGTTCCCAAAATTCTGACATCTGAATTTATTGTCTGACTTGTAAAACCCCAAATCTTCTAGAAACACTCCAGATCAGTGGCCCGAGACTGCTACCCGCCCTGTGCGTCCTTTGATACGTGGTGTGATTATCACAACAAAGTTCTACCACCTCTGAGGACAGTAGAGGCTGGCTTGGACAGCTGGACGAGCTGCAGGCCTACATTCTGCTACGGCACTGATAGGTATGACATAACCACAAGACTGATAAGACTGAGACTGACTGGACAAGTGACAGCAAATAGTATAATGTGTGTTATTTTGAGACGTGTTGTGTAAGAATGAAGCCTGGGCACCTTTAAAGATTGATCAAACAGCCTTCTGTGCTGTACTGAGACAAATTTTGGCTCAGCATTAATCTCCCACGTGTCTGCTCCTACCTGTTGACTGGAGCTCATTGTGCCGTGGAGTGTGTGTTGTTAGCACTTGCGCAGGCCTTCGCCACAAGCCATGATCTCATGAGACAAAGAAAGGTCCCTTTGACTGATACTGATCGGGTCATTTCTGCCATAGCACAACCTTATACCTCGACAGGCTGCTTTCATTAGCTCCACATATAGATACTGTATTCTTTAATGCACTGCTCTTTCTGATGCTATCTGTGCCTCAGAATGCACTCTCACAAGTTTCAAATTTTGTCAGGCTTTTAGCAGAAATGAGCTCAAGTAAAGCATGTGGACAGGATTTTGAACATATATACTCGTTCTTCTTTGTTCTTGTTGTTCTGGTAAATCACAAACATTCATAAACATTCTTGGCCAAAATATATTACTGGCATTGAATTATATACATTTGACAATAATAAAATGTAATGCTATATTTAGGATTGTGATTAATGTATCTTTTTTATTATTATTATTTACTTGATTTAATGTTATCAATGTAAAATTGTAAGACAAAACTTTTTTTTTCTATTTTTTCCAACTATATTTACAATTGTTTCTTAATGAGGATCATTTTTGTCTGATCCTCCAATTGTCGTTTTTTCTAGTATCAATAATATTATCACGACAATTCCTTTTCATAATTATAATGTAGCCTGGATTACTCTGACACACACATAAATGCCCAGTGGAGTAACAGAGCCATCCTATCAGCTGGGGCTGAAGGCTGCTGTCACAGGCAGAAGGTCAGTAATGATCTTATATGGGTGTGTATGAAAGAAACTGATGTAACGTGATGGCAGACAGATGCAAGGCGTGGCCTTTGTTTTGTGTAGCGTCCTATCGACAGAATTGGCAGTGAAAGACTAAAGCTAGAAGAGATCATTTCTGAGGATTGTAGGATTGAAAAATGTTTTTAAAGGATAAGAATTTGCTGAAGTTTTGTCTATTTTACCCTACAACATTGAAATAATTACCCCGCAGTATACCAGCAGAACTCTGAATAATTCTCCTGTCCTGACATAAAAAAATGGGACTGAGTGCTGCAGTAGCTCAAAATAGCACAAAGTGAACTATTTTTACGGTACAATAATTTTTTAATACATTGCCGTCTTGGACATACTGTACCTCCATAATGTTAATCATAAACACTACAATAAAAAGGTTTAAAGCAGCATTACCTGAAAACGCTCTCATTCTCTCATGCTTCCAATCTTCTGCACCTTTTCCAAAAAACATTAACCTTGCGCTGCAGCTTGATTCTCATGAAATTTTGGATTTTACAAACTCTCTGAAGAACTGTGGTGATGATTTGTTGTGTAAACAGAGGCAGTCAGTGCTGGAACTGCCACCTTTTTTATTTATTTATTTTTTTACAGGAGACTCCTTTTACAAAATTAGGTAATTAGGCATTTGGTTTATTAGATACAAAAAGAAGAAAAAAATTACACACTGTCCATACATAACATATTGTTCCTTGAAAGTGTTAAGACAATGACACAGTCAGCTGAAACGTTTTGAAAATCTAGTGTGGATGAACCCATTTGACTGCTAACACAAATGAAAAAGGTTTGGATTAGAGATGTAGGCTTGAGTTGTTCACACTTCTCTTTACACTTTCACTGGGAATAAATAAGACTTGTAGCATTTTTCCATTTCATTCATAAGCCGCGCCGTCCTATATAAGAAGCTGGCTCCAACACTAAACCCAGCATGAGTCTCACTGCAGGCTGTTACTGCCGCATATACACCATTAAGCGGCCTTATTAGCACATGTACAGTTTGTATGCATGCTGGTGCTTTGTGGGAAAATAGGCTGCGGTGAGGTGGTGCGTGAAAGCCATAGTAAACACGGGTCATTATCAGTGATAAAGCTCCAGTCTTATTATGTGGCTGTTTGACTTGTTGCTCATTTACGTGAGAAAAGCACAGATAAGGCCATTTAGAAAGTAGAGCGTATTTAGAGGAATAATTAAAATTAGAGAGCAAGGTGGAGAATAAGAATTGAAAGGCAGAAGAAGTAGGAGAACTGTGGGAATGGAGGTGTTTAGGGACTCCCTGCCGACTGACCGGAACATTGGAACGTGGAGGGGTCCTAATGAAGCATGGCTGGAAAGGTCATGTTTGTTGATACATCAAAAAATGGTATTAGGGATAAAAATGAAAGGATGAGCACACCTGTAGGGAAGAGAAAAATGGTGCATCAGTTTATATTTGTAAAAAATAAAAAAAAAATATGTCACAGATTTACCAGTTCATCATTTAGCACCATGTCAGTAAAGTTTCATGTCAGAAATCAAAAAAATGGGTTAAATGTTCCATGTCATTTTGATTTGAGGTGTAATCACACATTGTAACAGAGTTTTTGCACTATTTGTTTGAGAATTCCCTAGAAAAAAAGAATTACAGGCTATGAAGTCTGGCAGTGTATACTTAAACTGCACAGAACGCAAAGTTTACAAACACTACATAACTTGGATCCTCATCGGTCCTTCTGCTCTCTTTCAAACAACATAAATTTGATTATCTCTGGAACCTTCGAAGAAAACCTCTTTTTCCCTCTAAACGTCATATATAAAGTATTATTTCATTTTTCTACGCAATTTGCATTTGGCAGGATTGTTTTCCAGAAAGATTTCACAGTTCACTGCAGTTACTGGCATACTGCTTTTAAAACGACTGCAAACTGCCAAGAGACAAAAAACTTTCCAAAAGTGAAACAAAAGAGCTTTTTGAAATTGATATTGGGATCCTTTTTCATGACAGTTTGGAAAAGGCCTGATGAGCTATTAGAAACAACAGTCTCATGACCAGTAGTTTTTAAAGACTGATGTGATATGTGAGTCTTATCTTGACATATTTATACATAACTACAAATCTCTGTTCTACTCTGTTTGCGTGTCACCATATGCCGTCGTGAACTCACCCTGTCATTATACTGTCATACTCGGAGCATTACCTCACTGGTCCGTCTGTCTCACTTCATACGGCGGGTGCGTTTCTCTAGAACAGTCCCACTACACAAGGTCATCATCATAAGCCGATCAGTGGAGTTGCCTCTCCACTTCAATGGGTCTATCTGCGGCCTGTGATGTGAAGTGGTCTGGCCCTGGATCCACCGGCACTCTGCGTCCTCTTTTCCACGTCGCCAGGCCGGCCACGGAACATAATACGACATGATTATGATGAGATGACGGGAGGGAAGTCTTGGATAAATGGGGATATTATAAAGGGAGGTTGCAGGAATTTAGTCTAAGCCATGATTTCCTGAATTCAAGTTAAACTTTGTCCATTGAGCCAATGCAGTTTCTTCAAAATCCACTTACATAAATCGTAAGAGAATGCAAGTGACTGTAGCAGCGACTGCTTGGTTAAGACGTCATAGACAAAGCTGGAACATTTAATTAGTTTATAAATATAAAAAAAATTCATCTGACATTCCTTCACTGCAGTTGTTTTCCAATTTTTTCATTTCATCTCCAATCCGGTTTTACGTTGGCTTTTAAAGTCAACTTTAACCATCTTTAACCATCTTTCATATTATTGTATCCTTTTTTCTACACTGTTTTGGACGGGCATAGGTCGGGAATAAACCGGTTTTCCATTGTGTGAGGATTCATTTATATTTCCTTAAAAATCCTGCATAATTTATCTTTAAGATTTGGTCATTTTTGAAATTCTTGTCTCAATGCAATTTGATCCATGAGGTGCAGATTAAAGTTGGGGCAAAAATACTTTTTTCATTGGTCATACTCCTCCATCTGGTGGCTGAGTGTCAAAACTGCAGACACGTTTCCGGGTGGAATATCTCTGTTTTATTTTCTGACCTGTCTCATATTTGTCTTTGCTCTGTCAGGACGGTGATACCTCTGTTTGATGATGACACTGGTCTGCTCATTTTGGCCGGCATGGTAAGATAAATATTCATGACCTTCTGCTGTCTGATCATTCTCAAACCCTTTCATTCTCCATAAATATTGATGTAGTATTTTCACGCAGTTGCATCAGGAGCATAAAACTTTTTCAAATGCTTTTCTTTTACACAGGGAGACACTGGAATCGATTGCTTTGAAGTTTCTACCTCTGAGCCTTTCCTCACTCAAGGTAAAGACCTGTGATAAGTATAATTGATAAGCTTACAACCCTTTTTCTCTAAATTCACTCCTTGTGCTTCTTGTCTCCTCCAGTGAGCCGCTGTCTGACAGATGTATCTACTCGAGGTGTTGCCATGGTACCCAAGCTGGAGTTGGATGTCATGTCATGTGAAGTCATGCGTGTGCTTCAGCTTACCGACAACTGCATTGTGCCAATCAGTTATCAAGTCCCTCGCAAGGTGTTTAGACATACAGATATAATATAAAAATAAATATGTCCATATGATTCTATCGATGTGTATTTTTAACTCTAAATGTACCGTACGTCTGTGTGCTCCAGAATTCCGGTCATGAGTTTCATGCCGATCTATATCCTGATACAGTGGGTACAACTGCAGCCATGTCCGCTGACGAGTGGTGGAAAGGAGGAAACAAGCAGGTAATGCTTATTTTTAGTGCAGTTTTAGTCGTGTTTTTTTTTTTAGATGTCTCAAACTGTTCGTGGTGTGTCTCTTAGGTGGAAAAAGTCACCCTTCATCCTGACAAACGACCCAAAACTCAGGCAGCCAATCAGAAGCCAGTCAAGAAGGAACAGGCCAGCAGCAGGAGCAAAGAAGTGAGAAATTATTTTTAAATAAAGACTTTTCATGTGACATGCTGTAAGTGTTATTATATAGTGCAGTAGTGTAATAAATATGCAATTATTGTATTATACTAAATAACAGGAGCCGGCCCGAGGTTGCTCCACATCTAGCAGTCCTCTGAGCACTCCCAGTAGTAGTGCTGCCCCCTCCCGCTCTCCCTCCTCCACCTCTGGCCTCTCCTCAGGCTTCCTCCCTAGTCCCAGTCCCAGCCAGAGCGCCAAGGCCATACATAGCCTTCTTGGTATGCATGCACACCTCTTATGAGTCATTTGTGTTTCCTGACAAAGCATTATTGAAAATGGTGGAAAATTGTTTCTGTCTAGGTGTGAACTCAAAGTTTCGACACATTCAGGGTTCAGTAATGCACCGGGACACGCACATTACCAACATCAGAGGCCTCAACCTGACCACTCCAGGCGAATGTGACGGCTTCTGCGTCAACAGCAAACATGTGGCAGTGCCCCTCGCCATCTCGGGAGGCCAGATTGCAATCTTTGAGGTTCACTATGACTTCATTATAGACTAATATCTGCTCTTATGTTAACCTTTAAAACTGCTGTCAGGTTCAGAGTTGATTTGAAATATTGCAGTTTATTGAAAACTAAAAAATGTGTATGCATTATACTTCCTCAACAGCGCTCTAAGCCGGGCAGGCAACCAGACACAAATGTGCCAACCATCCAGAATTCAGTAAATGTAGCTGATCTCTGCTGGGATCCCTTCAACCCACACCGCCTGGCAGTCGGTCAGTGATTATACTTCATATTTATCTTTATAGAGTTGGATATTGCTAACAATAGGCTGCGGTGTATATAACCTGTTTTTTAATGTTAGCTGGTGAAGATGCCAAGATCCGACTGTGGCAGGTACCTCAGGGTGGCCTTGTTGAGACCCTGACTGATCCTGACCTCATTCTTCAAGGTACAACAGGCATTTACAAAATGGTCCAATGCAGAAAAAAGTTCAAGCCTCACTATAATATAGTCATGCAAGGTCTAGAAACTGTTTTCATGAAACTGAGTTTTCATAAAGTTGTTTTGAAGTCACTCTTTCCTCTTTCAGGCCACACAGAGAAGATTTATTCCATCAAGTTCCACCCTCTGGCGAGTGGACTCATGGTGTCTTCATCCTATGATCTTACTGTCAGACTGTGGAATCTAGAAAGCGGAGAGCAAGTGAAACTCCTCTCTGGACATGAGGACCAGGTGCAATATATATGATTTTATGAAATCTCAGCACATCTGGATAAAGGTTTATCTCATTGTGTTGTTTACTTTGATCCCTTTTCAAACACTTTCTTGTGTTTTATGTCCAGGTGTTTTGCATTGCATGGAGTCCAGATGGCAAGCTCCTGGCCACAGTTTGCAAAGATGGAAAAGTTCGAATCTTTGACCCTCGCAAGTCAGCTACACCTGTGCAGGTCTGTATAACACACCAATAAACATACAGTATTAACATGGAGCTTAGCGCTGCTAAACTCGTGTTTTTTCAGGAGGGTCCTGGTCCTGAGGGGCACAGAGGAGCTCGAGTGGTTTGGGTGTGTCAGGGCAAATACCTGGTTGTATCTGGATTTAACAGGTACATAATTAGTCATAAAATTCCTTTTATTACATGAGAGTTGATTTAGTTAAACATTCAGCATGTTTTTCTGCTCCAGCCAAAGTGAGAGAGGCCTGTACTTGTACTCCTCTGACTCTCTGTCATCTGGAGCCATAGTCAACATTAATGTGGACGTCTCTCCCTCGACACTGATACCTTTTTATGACCCTGACACCAATGTGGTCATCCTCACTGGGAAAGTAAGTCAACTAGCAAATCCAACACAGGCAAACAGTGATGAAGAAGTATCTCAATTAAATGACCTGGTGGTGATTTGAACTTTTGTTTAACTTTCTCCAGGGCGACACTCGAGTGCACATTTATGAGATTGTCACTGAAGATCCATATTTCATTGAGTGTAGCAGCTTCAACGCTCCAGAGCCTCACAAGGTCTTGTCTCTGTCTTTTATGTGAAAAGCAATATAAACTCTTATTTATAACCTCTTACTCATAACCTCTTACTCATATTTTTTCTGTGTGCAGGGCTTGGCTTTTCTGCCTAAGACCGAGTGCAATGTACAGGAGGTGGAGATAGCTGTAGGACTAATGCTCACCAAGACCGCCATAGAGCCTGTTGCTTTCAAAGTCCCACGGGTTAAGGTAAATTAGTTACGCCACCTAGTGGATGATAATACATTGGAAATCTTTCTTTTGCTTATTTTTGGTGTGCATGTTTAATGTTCCTCCAGAAAGAGTTTTTCCAAGATGATGTGTACCCAGATACAGCTTTATGTTGGGAACCAGCACTGACTGCCTCTGCATGGCTCTCTGGCTCAAATGGCCAACATAAGAAGATGAGCCTAAAGCCTAAAGACATGACACCAGGTGCAGACAATAACTAGATCATTGGCATATTATTGTATAAATATGGTAAATGGTAAATGGTGTGCATTTATGTAGCACTTATTGTAAGCTGTAAGCCCATCACTTACAAATAATGTAAGTGTAACTGTAATGTTTAGTGAGTGAAGCCCCCAAGGAGGCACCAGTGAGGAAATACATGCCCTCTTCATATTACCTAGAGGAGAAAACGGATGAACAGAAGAAAGAGGAGGTGAGTTTATGTATATTTTTGGCCTTGTAATTCAATTTTGTAATACTTGTAGTTGACCATAATGTTGCGTGCAAACCAGCTGCTCAGTGCTATGGTATCTAAGCTGGGAAACATGGATGACCCTCTGCCACAGGAAGCTTTTGAGGGAGTTGACGATGAGGAGTGGGTAAGTGAACATTGTCAATGCGTAAATACTTAAAGCATTGGTAATTGTCATTTGGGTCTTGGCCCTTCTCCAAATGAATATATACTAACTATTACATTTCATTATGCTTTTGTGTCACACAGGATGACTAAATGGGAGATAATTTTGCAGTTTTCAAATAGTGCCAACAGCAGAGGCCAGGTCTTATGTTGCCATGGGTCTTGATGACCGTCGCTTATCCAATCTTCACACAGAAAAAAATACTGTACAGTGTGAATCACACATGTAAATTCCACAGCAGGGAATCATTGGATGTAAAAGTGCACACATGTTTTAAAATGAAAATCATGTCTAGCTGGTGTTTACCTTGTCAGATTGCATGAACTTAGAAGTAACCTTTGGGTCACACTGCGCACCTTCTTAGTAATTGTTCTTATAATAAATCGTTCTATTTTATGTAAACAATAAAATTAGTGGTACATTGTCCCTTTTAAAAAGAAAAAAGCAGACAACTGTATTATTCACTGTCAGTTTTACTCTGTGACACAACAATCTAAACGTCCTTTTTACTGTACTTCTTACTTATCGTAACCATAGCAATATCTGTTCTGCTGATTACCAGGTAAACATGTCAGCAGAAGGACTTATTAAGTCTGGCCATTTCTGAGCACATGCTACCTGATCACTTACAATGTGTGTTGAAAAAAAAAAATATAATAAAAGGGGGACAACAAGCATAAAAATCTCTTAGTCTTCCTGCTTGGTAACAAACACTCCTTTACAGAACTACTGTAACATGTTTGAGCCTTAAGCAGCAAAAACTACACTGAGGATACAACAGGGTCACCAGTGTCCATGTTTAACCATGAACTGGGTTTTTATGCCAATTGAATGTTACATTTGAATATCATTTTAACACATTTTGTGCTTATTTCTATTGGTTTGATTTTAATATTCAAATGAATGACTGGATTAAAAATAATAATGGAATGTTTTAACTTTTGGTCACTTCTTTACTGTACTTATTCTAAAGGGCCTTTTAATATTAAATATTGCTTCTTTTGTTGTTTATGTAATGCCTTGTTAACATTCCTTTGATCTAGTGTGGGTTAGTAGGATGTAATGTAATCACTTATTTGGTCAGTATTAATAATCCATTAAAGCCATTTACAATCAGGGCTACAGCAATAACCCAGGCTTCAACAAAATGTGTTGTTACCTCTTACGTACTGTATGAATGACCCGACCATGCAGGGTCTTGCACAACATGTTTTACATGAACTGCAGGTGTCAGTGTTAGTTTGATGTACATGTGCTTGTGATTTCTTATTCCAACACTGTGTTGTTCTTTAGGTATTACTTGGCCTTTTGTGATTAAAGAAAAAAATAAAAAATACATTTTATAATGTGTGACTATTAGTTCTTTCCATTATTGGCTTGTAATAAGACACCTTTTAATTCAATACCATTTTATTCTTGTCTTGTTGAATTATTTGCTCATTAACTGTTTTAAGAAAATATGAGAATGATGCAAGTGGAATGTGTTTAAATAAATGTAAACAAAATTCTACAAAATATATGCAAGTATTCAGGTTTGAATGTAAAAAAACGTTTACGTCTCGACCACTCGACGAGAAATTACAACTTCTCATCCCGGCCAGTAGGTGTCAGTATCATAAATGTATCTTCTTTTTGAATGTTGCATTGAACTTTGACCTTTTAGTAACCTTCACATGTGTACATGAGAAAACATAAGCGACAGACGGGTTGTCTGAGCTGTATAATACCTTAAAATGGTAAGAAAGCATGTTTTACCTTCTGAAATATGACTCTTCAGCTCTAACGTGAGGCGCTTGTAACGTTACGTGACATTAGTATCTTTCTCAAGACCGGAAGTTTGAATAATGATTGAGTTGTTGGCTCTAAATTATGAATTCAATTGACTTTGAAATAAAACTTAGGCTAGTTGATATGGCCGACACTAATGTCGTGTCAGATCTTATGCTGTTATCTGTAGCGTCTGTAGATATTGTCTAAAGTATGAATGCCAAAATTTGACTATACATCTGTACATTGATGGCTTTTTCCTTTGCAGGCTAAATACCTGGCACAAATCGTTGTAATGGGTGTACAGGTGGTGGGACGTGCATTTGCCCGTGCTTTACAACAAGAATTTGCAGGTATATTGGATATACTTTTTTTTTATACTGCATTTTTATTTATTGTGGTTAAGCAACATTCAAGACACCATACCACACCAACTAAATACATTCCTACCTCTACCATTAATATTTTGTGGTAATGCAGCCAGTCAAGCTGCAGCACGAGCCAGAGGCACGACAGGCCAGCAGTCTGCAGCAGCCTCCAGCATCACTGGTATGACTCTACAAGAGGCACAGCAAATCCTCAACATCTCTACACTGACTCCCGAAGAGATTCAGAAGGTGCAATGACACAGACTAATTTATTTTTCTTACATTGCTGCTCTATAGTGGGCTGAATTGTAAATACAGTGTCATGTTGTCAAGTACATTGTTATTCTATTTTTTCTAGAATTATGAGCACCTTTTTAAAGTCAATGACAAGTCAGTCGGTGGTTCATTTTACCTACAATCAAAAGTAAGTAAACATAAATACTTTACATTAGTGATGTAGCGCCCATTCATAAGTCTATTTTGTTAAGGTCACGGTCTCGTCCTAAAACTCTTGGTCTTGTCTTGGTCTCAATCAAACTCATTTTTATTCTGTCTTGTCTCTGTCCCGGACGTCAAGACCAACCAAAACCACAAATAACATATGTGTCGATTCTTGGGATTGATTAGAAAACCTCAATTATTTTAATATTCGTTTAAAAATCTGTTTTCACCAAACGCTAACCTCCATGAGTCTGGAGTTGGTCTAAGACCGGACTAAGTCTGCCTCCTTTACTTTAGTAGTGTCCAAAAGTCTAGTGACTGAAATGTAGTGCACTCAAAGTTTCCCACAATGCATCAGTAAAAGTAGTGAGCCGCGATGGTCGCTAGACGGTCAAAATAGCCCATAAAGGTTTGAATGAAACAAGTGAGAGGCGCAAGTTTGACTTTCTGTGGAAACATAATCTGTTGTAAATCATTATTAATAAACCATAATGATGTAAAATCACTACCGTTGGCTTACCTTAAGTCATACAGACGGACATATGAGAGCTTCCCTCTTGAGGCATAAAAGACTTGCAATAATCCAGTCAGTTTCGGTCATTAATAGAACAAAAGTTGTTGAATAAAATAAGCATAAGCTTATTTTTATTAATACTTACATCACTGAAGTGTTTTTTTTTATTACAGAAGTACTAAAGAAGTACAGAAGTCTATTATCAGTGGAGTTTTTTAAACATGTACGCCATAGTCAGACAGAGTTTCAAACAGCTGTGTATTGTCCAAAATTGTTAATAGAGTACAGTATATAGTCCTCTACACCTGACTATTCTGTCTCTCACATTTATTTCCATTACTGTCACATTGATAACTTGTGCTTGTCTTTGTGTTCAGGTGGTGCGAGCAAAAGAACGACTAGATGAAGAATTAAGGATACAGTCAGAACAAAAGCAGCCATCACAGCAGAATACAGACACATGAAATATGACTTGCCTTTCCCCATCCAATGTAAATTATTCCCCAATAAAACCCTTTTCTTTAGACTTGTTTTCTATATTTTTCAGCCCAAATACATTTGAAACCCAGAAAATGATTGACCTTTATTCTGTAAAGAATATAAATATAGCATGTGTTTGTATAGTAACATGTGGATTTAATGTAAATAGTATGATATGGAAAAATAAATACACAAGTTATATCAAATGCAACTTTATTAAAGATTTTTTTCATTGACATTATTATCAATATCGTAATAAAATTCCTCTAAAACAGGAGAACACAGCTATGTTGTACCAATTGAAGACTTTTACAACTCTAAAATTCTGCATGTTCAACCACTGAACATGATGCCAGGAAAAAATATATTTTATAATTTTTTTTTGTAAAGTGTATATCTTCTGTAGTTAACCCTATAATAAAAAGGCACTTGGAAAAATTAAAATACTGACATAATATCTCACAAATGTGCAAAAACATAACTTGGAACAGGCCTTGTATGGCCATAGTCCTATCATTAACCCTTTGTGCAACACTGTGGCACTTCAGCTAGCAACACAAATTTATGCCCTGGATCTCAGTTTTTCATAGCATTAAGTTAATTTTTGAGTCCAGAAGCAAGTACCACTTTCAAAAGGCAAAATACTATTCAGTCTTTCTTTTTATATTAAGGATTGTTACAATCACTCTTGGTTGATGACTGTACACTGCCAACCAATGTAACAGCATACTCTGGTCTAGCTAAGGAGAAGAAAAGTGCAGTTTATTACAGACTGAGCTCAAAGGGTTAATGGATCATACAGCTTATTGAATATGGAAACAATATGGACCCTGGTCGGATCCGTGTCAGAGTCAGCTTCCTACTGCCTCGTTGAGTCTTTGTCCCTGGGGTTGACCAGCATAGGACAGATAAATGGAAAGAAGTTCAGAGCTATTGCATCTGTGGATTTCACTGTTTCCAAGGAAACCATGTCTAGCCCACTTAACACCTGCATCTGATGACATCACATGCCTGAATTGTCTGTAGGAGAGTCTTTAAATCCAATGACAGGCTGCTTGGGTGTGCGCTGTTACTGAGGCTAAAACAGAGTCATGTGGTTTAGGTCTACCCTCAGACAGGAAGGTATTTGTTTTTGTTTACTGTTTGTAGGCGGCTCGTTAGTTTGCCAGTTTTCCCCATCTCTGCTTAAAAGCTTTGTGTCCAAGAGGTGGGGAAGTTGTGCCTTTTGGGTTTAATCTATAAAAAAAAAACAGAGGCCAGACAGAGTTCAGTGGCCTAGTTTTTTTTTCTAAAGGCTGGTATGTCAGTGAGTGGCTGCCCTATTGCCCAAAGAGCAGCAGTGACTTCATAGAGTGGAGATGGTGTGCTGGCTTTATGGCCAGTGCTGCTATTCGCTGCCTCTGTTCTTCTGCTGGCACAATACATCTCCCTTCGTCACAGCATATGCCCTGTCCATTACTTTATTAACTCTGATCATTCATCAGATTTTTTTTTCTTTGCTCTCATTTTCTCTCAGCAACAGCCACCATTTCACAGTTGGAAATAGATTATGTTGTCTAATCATAGGCCATGATTTTAACGTGATTGTCAATAGGAAAGTAAAACCTTTTGATTTCCCCAACATTTACAAAATTTGTAAAAGTTAAACTGGAAGTCTACCTCAGTCTACCTCTGTTAATTGGTCATTATGAGGTGTTTAAAAGTTAAAAAATCCTTAATGAGCTTGAACATTAGAAAAAGAGCAACTACTGCAAAATATTCAGTCAATACAATACTGGGGATCAAATAAGTTCTTCAAATAAAAAAAGTTAAGTTAAGTGTGTGAGCTTATTAAGTTTGTTAAACAGTTTCTCATTTGATCAATCAATTACTAATTATAACACTTTTATAAGTGTTTCTAGTTCATTCTAATGGTACTCTATAACATATAATGTAGTATAGCATTACATTAGGCATTTTGAACATGACTAAATGATAAATCTGATGTTAGAAACATTTCTTATTCTCACAACATTTGACCCAGATTTTCAACTTTGAGAACCATTGCCCTAGAAGCCAACCCTAATCATTCCTAATCTTTCTTCTTTTTTCGACCCCTTTAAGACTCGTTGTGACAGGAGAAAGCTGAATGCAGAGCAGCCATTGTATTACAGAACACAAGAAGCAACTTCAACATCAGAAAAATGTCTCGTCAGAAGAACAGCAAAAAAAAAAAAAAAACAATAATGACAAAAACAAATATGAAACCATAAGTGATGATGTGTAAGACTGCATGATGTAAAGAGGTGCAGCAGAGAGGAGCGTTAACAGGTAGAGCGGGGTAATGTAACTCTTTAGGGAATGTTCCTTTCATTTTGAAAATCCTCTCCTCATCCTCTACCTTCTTCAGTGGAGGTGGAAGTCAACATTGGAGCAAAAACAAGACTGGTAAAAACCCTGCAGCCAAATTTCAAAACAGCGCTTGTAGGCAGTAACATTATATTTGATATATTATAACATATAAGGATATTGCATGTGGTAAGTGCGGGTTGACAGCAAAATTGAACCATGAGAAAAGTTTTCCAAGAAGCCACTATGGACAGAGAGTGAGGCAGTTTGCTATAGTGTGGCTTTGTAGGCAGTCCAGCTGTATGTGGCATTGAGTGCATCACACCTATCTGTGGCACAATACACACTTCACACTCAACCTTAAGCACAGCATTGCACTTGTTGAGCTTGGGACAACACTTCTACCGGTAAAGGCCAAGTTAGACTTTGACTGGATGACCAACTGTTTTTCACAGGGTTTTGAGTTGGCTCACTTTATAACACAGGACACCAGTGTTGGATCACCACAGTGCTCCATTCATGGCTATGTTGATTGAATTTACAGGAAAGCAGCTGGACAATCCAGCAGCAAAACATTATGGTAAATGGCCAGTGGGATGTTATGTATTGTGCCCCACCAGATGGGGGAGCCAGACGCTTCAATGCCTTATTTCAATTGTGTAAAAAGAAAGAAATTGTCAATAGAAAACATAATTGGTCATTGCCAGGTGATGAAACACCACTTGTCAGTAAAAGGTACTCATACTGCTCTGTGTCTTAAAAGCCCGTAGTTTGCACATCCAGCCCACATTCTGGTGGACTGGACTGACCCTTGTTTTTTGCCCACCCCAAACCGGGTACAGATTGTCAGAAGTGCTCTCTCCAAGTACATTGAGGGAGCTGAGAGGTTAGCAGCAGTTTTGAGGTTTCTATTCTTTAAGTATGACACTATTAAGTGCTGTGTTTAATTGATCTGTCTCAGAGAAGGCTTTTGCTGCTGTAAAGCTGCCTTATACAACTTATCCAACGCAAACCCTAAGCCAAGACAGTTTGAGTTCACTTGCTTGGGTACGGCAAGCCTGTCTAAATCATATTAATCACAGCTGCCTGTGAGAAATAGGTCATAACTTCATAAATCAGCTGTGAAAAATCTTTCTGTTAGGTGCCCTTTTGCCTAACAGTGAGTGCGTCATTCAGTTTCATGGTGTCTCTTTCTCACTGCTAAGCCAGAGGCACAATGTCGATAAAGTGTAGACATATAAATACAGTATGTGTCGATCACACAAGAGTTTTAGAAGAACACAGAGCACTAAGAAAAGACTGTTAAGTTCATGGGGCCAAAGCACATAGCCACACAGGAATGATAAAGTATTACATAAAAGGAGCCCGTTGTCAGGTTTAGT